>VMDO01025606.1:0-27951 GCA_007922755.1 Pedetes capensis | reverse complement strand
TTTTCTGGTGTTCTTTATACTTTATGTGGGTTCTAATTACTTACTACTGTCCTTTCATAGCTCCCTGAATGATTCTCTTCAGTATTTCTTATAGGATAGTTATACTAGCAGTGAATTCTCTGTCTCTAATTATCTGAGAGTGTCTTTATTTCTCTTTAATTTCTGAAAATGATAACTTGGAATGAAAAGTATTTTTTCTTTGCTGAGGGACTCTATTCACATATAGGGGCATGGTTTCAGTGCTCTCCTAGGCAATTTACAACTCTACCTTAGCCTTCACTTGCTGCTTACACACAGGGTCTCAAAGGTAGCCAGAGGTGAGAAATTAGGGCCTTCTCCAGTCTTTTCTTAGAATACACTCAGTCTTCAACATGTACCTGCCTTCCAGATTCCCAGGAATATATGTTAGAGTTTTTCAAAGTTCCCTATGGAAAGCTAATGCTACAGCTTTTCCTTATAAGGTTTTGAGCAGTTTTATTTGCCCTAACTCTTGCTCCCACCTCAGGCAAATGTAATTTTTAAACAATTGTATCTGATTAATGTTCCCTGAAAATACTGTTCCCAGCAAGCATGTTTTGAATTGGATCAAATAAAGAGGAACTCTGAAAGCTGGAGTTCCCAGGGAGCTACTACATAGGTCGAAGAGTGACAATTCTCTGGAAATGAGGCACATTGGGAGCCTCAAACCCACAACTGCATCCTTCCCTAGCTCCTGAGTTCCTGTTTTTCATAGATACCGGAAGCTGTTGGTTTTCAAAGTGACTGTGGAACTGGAGAGAGGGAAAATGAAAATAGGGCAAGTTAAGGCACAAAAATTTTAGTATTTTTACAACATTCAGACACATTTCTTTTTCTCTTCTTTCTTTCTTTCCTTCCTTCCTGTATTTGCAGTACTACAAGTTTGGACCCAGCCTCACACATGCTAGGCAAGTGAGTTACCACTGAGCTGAACCTCCAGCTTGTTTTTTATTTTTTATTTTCAGATAGTCTTGCTAAATTGTGTGGGCTGCCTCTGGCCTTGAACTCAGACTCTCCTGCCACAGCCTCTCCAGTGGCTGGGATTACAGGAGTATGCCAAGGCACCTGGCTCCAGAAATTTTTCTTGAATAAACACTTCTTGCATTGTTGCAAGCCTTTGGTTCATTTCCAGAGTTCTGAAAATGTTGATTCTGCCAATTTTATTGCATTTACTGGAGAACATATTTTCAGACATCTTCTGGACCTTTCTGGAAGTTCAGAGCTCAAAGATACTTTTGACTATGTTCAATTTTCCCTTTACTGAAATATTTGAAAACTAAATCCCTTCAGATATATAATTCTATTATGTGTCACTTTGCTTCAATTCAATTTTATGAGTCAAATTCTATTATTTCCTCAGCATTGTACTTCTTATCTATTTGTTACTTTATAATCAACTTTTGTTTGATAGTTTAGAACATGGGTACCTAGTCCTGCCTGTGTGTTGAGTATTTTTGTGTAGACAGCCCCCTGAAACAAAGATGGTTTTTACATCTTTAAAGGGTGATAAAAGAAATAAAACTTAAACAAATGGTGAAGAGTGTGGGACATAGACCATACATTACCATCTAAGAAAGCCTACAAT
Organism: Pedetes capensis; assembly: GCA_007922755.1. NCBI lineage: Eukaryota > Metazoa > Chordata > Mammalia > Rodentia > Pedetidae > Pedetes > Pedetes capensis. The sequence continues at coordinate 26,348 of VMDO01025606.1, read as the reverse complement.
ATGTACATTCTAATGTTTTACAGAAGAAATTTGCTGAACCTTGATTTGCAGTAAAGGGGAATGGTAGGTTGGTGAGAATTGAGTCTATTTTCTATAGTTGTTTTTGTGTTTGTAAATCATTCAATATTCCTTTGAGAGCTGCCAATTATAGTCTCAGAGCTGGAAGAGAACTACAGATTAGCTATTCCAAAGTCTGTATATATATATTTTTTGAGACAGGATCTCACTATATAGTCCAATGTGGCCTTGAACTAGTGATCCTACTCTTGGGCATTTGCCCCCAAAAGATGAAAACTTACATTCACACAAAACTCTGTACATGAGCTGGGTGCAGGGGTGCATGCCTATAATCCCAGGAACTTGGGAGGCTGAGGCAGGAGGATCACAAGTTCAAGGACAGAGGCAATGTGTGTAACTTGCAGAGGCCCTGACTCAAGATAAAAAGTAATAATACAGGCTGGAGGTGCAGCTCAGGGGTAGAGCACTTATAAAGCCTGTGTGAGGCCCTGGGTTCAACCCCTGAGAACTGAAAAAAAAAACCTGTTAATGAATATTTACAGCAGTTTTATCCCCCAAATGGAAACATCTGATGTGCTGTTCAATGGGTAAACAGTTAAACAAGCTGTGGCATGTTCATACCATGGAATACTACTCAGCAATACAAAAGAGCAAACTACTGATATATGCAGCAACTTAAATGAATCTCTAGGGAATTATGCTGAATAAAAAAGAACAATTCCCAAAGGTTATGTATTTATATGATTCCATTTGTACAGCATTCTTGAAATGCCAAAGTGCTAGATATGGGAAACACATTGGCTTCCATGACTTAGGGATGGGGGGAGAAGTGGATGTAGCCATAAAGCGGTAGCCCAAGGGAGCCCTGTGGTGAGAGCATACTTCTGTATCTTGGCTGTGGCAGTGATCACACAAAGGCCAAGCAATAAAATTACATGAGACTATACACATACACACATAAATGAGAGCATGTAAAACTTCAAGATGTTACCTTTGGGGGAAATTGAGTAGAGGATACATGAGTACATAGATCCCCCTTTGTATATTTTTTCAACTTCTTGTGGGTCTATAATAATTTCAAAATAAAAATTAGAAAAAAAACTCTACTTCATAAAACTAAAACAACCATTCCAAAGGTCAAAATGTCTAGAAAAGGAAAGTTAACTTTATCCCCTCTCTTCCTATAGGACCTGTACCTGCCTCTGTCCTTGGATGATTCGGACTCACTTGGTGATTCCATGTGAAGGAGGAGAAAGTGCTCACAGTCCAGAGTATAAGAAATCCAAGCCTATCATTAAAGTGGGCTTGAGTGTCCAACAGGGCTATTGGTGCTTTCAAATTTTTATTTGTTGTTGTTATTTTTCAAAACACAGTAGTACGTCGGGTTTCTTTTCCTGTGACTTCTCCTCTGGGCCACTAATCCACAGTTACCAATTATGAGAGATAGATTGATAACCATATTTTGGGGTAATTTTCTAGGGATGCAACATGTGCTAATTCATGACCTTCCTACTGAAAGATTATTTTTACTGTCTCACTTAGTTTATACACTATAGTCTTCCTTCTATGGAGGGCTGTTTACATGCATAGCACTAAAAATGTTTCTGTGGGGAAGAAAACCCTCATTGGCAGATCCCAAAGTGACAAACATAAGTGTGCCTTGTCTCCAGATCTTACCAACACTGGAGGATCCCAGAAGAATGGCAAGGCAGCTCTTCAGCCTCACTCTTTGCTCTTGATTGAGCCTCTAGATTGTTGTCTAGCACCCATTCTGGCTGTCAACTTACAATTGTGACACCAGATGCCTAGGATCATGGTGCAGTGCTAGTTAAAAGAGATAAGGCAGAATTGGGGAAGTACTGCAGACATTTCAGTAGAGTTTATAAAGCACAGTGAATTCCCGGTCACCCTCTCCACTGGGACAATTTAGAATCAATAAGGAATTGATAAGAATTTAGGGTAAGGGACATCACATACCTGATTGCTCTAGGAGGCTGTCTAATATACCAAGTTAGTACACAAACTCTATGGTATCAATCTATCTCTGTTCTATTGAATGCCTTGTAAACAGCCAACACTGAAAACACTGTGAGAATTTGTTTTCAGGTCTGACACCTTTTGGTCGCTTTTTATAGCAAGAAATCAATATCCTTTTTATAAAAGCTCATGTCTGTATTTCAGGAGCAAACTCTTCGAGCTCCTTTTTTATAAACTGGTGGCTTTTCTTTTGTCTAGAAAACACATGCAAAAAATTTATCAAAAAAATGCAGAAAAATGTAGTCTAGAGATCATGCTATCACTGCCAAACAGAAACCTCCGGGAGAAAATAAAATGAATAGCAGAGGCCAATTCAATAGAATCAGTCTTTTGATAGCTTTTTAACAGTTATGCTTACATTAATAATTTCAATGTGGACCAGACATTCTAATTATATTTTAAATGAAATTTATGGCATATTTTAAGCAACTCTTTTTTATCTATAATCCTAATATTTCATACGGAAGACACAGAAACCTTTCCCTTGTCTTTAACATTAGAAAGGATTTCTCTTTATTAAGGACTGGTCATTTGAAATCATTCAGTCTTTGAAGTACAGGTTCATAACACTGCTTTTTGTCTGTAATCATAGCCCATAATAGCAAAGATAACTAAAGTAGGTGAAAGCCATGCATGCCAGTTCTGAGTTTGCTTTTAGCAGATATGAAGATTTCCTTTATTTCTTTGTAATTGTCAGATATTTTGAAAAGTACATCATTGAAAGCCAAGCTGTTGTTTGGCTATTGAATGACTTGCAGTTGTCCCTCCATTCTAATTGGAATGACCTTGCTCTGTGTGCGTGTGTGCATGCATGGGTGCATGCACATGTGTGTGTGTGTGTGTGTGTGTGTGTGTATCTACAGCTATTTCATAATTAGGAAATAATACAGGACAACCCAACATGGATCGGTGGCAGTTTGGTGGCATTGCTGATGTGCAGGGGGGAACCCTGGATGGAAAGGGTAGCTAGATACCCCTGGAGAAGTTTCAGATGTGCTTACTTATAAGAAACATTTTTGATTCAGAAGAGAGATGATGGTAGTACTGGTTTCTGGTTAAATTGATCATTGAAGAACTCAAAATTATGAGGATCTCCTTTTGCCCTCCTTTATTTGGAGATGTACTCGAAACCACTAAGAAGTCTATTTTTTCTCAGCCCCTCTTTCTTTCTAGAAGCTCAGGGTTTTCTTTGTGCCTCCCAGAACAGTTCATAGTCACCTAGGAAAAGTTGGTCGTTAGGATGGCAGGGGCCTAGGAGAGTATGGAGGGAGATCAACTTTTAAACTTCAGGCCAGACCTCCCAAAAGACTCTGCCCATAGTCAATCTCAAGTTGTCATTTTGCCCCAGACTTTCATTTCAAGATGAGGAAACAGAGACCCAGGCAGCTTCATGACCTTCTGCGAGTGTTTGGAGCAGATAAAAAAATCCAAGTTTCCTTATGCCTAGGCTCGCACTGCTTCTTTGGGCATTTCCTTTTTTGTGGTATATGTACCACTAGAAAAGACTAAATGGATATATTTTCCTTAGAATTATATTTGAAATGACACTCTTCTATAATAATAGTGGCATTTACTTCTTTCTTTTAATCAATTAAAAGGAAATGTTTCTGTATTGCTATTTCAGCAGGGCTTGGTATAGTTAAGGTCTCCAATAATTGCGTTTTAAATTGGCCCATTTTCAAGCCCAACTTTTTTTATGTAACTGAGCTCCCTCACCCCTGGTATTTGTTCCCAATTTTGCCCGATCCAGTTTTAACACTTTATTCCCATTGTGTCCCATTGACTTCTCTATGGTCAGCAAACAAGAAGTCAGCAAGCCTTTGCCACCATTCCCCATAACTTCTCTCTCTCTCTCTCTCTCTCTCTCTCTCTCTCTCTCTCTCTCACACACACACACACACACACACACACACACACACAATCTCTCTCTCTCTCTTTCTCTCTCTCAGTCCTACCTCCTGATTTTTCTTCCCTACAGAAATAGAAATAGAGACAAAGAAGGGGATATGTACATATGGGGGCTGGGCTGAACAACTAACTTCATACATAAGTTGTGTTAACTAGAAGTAAATTGAGAGAAAAGATCCTTTTCTCTTTACTGTTTTGGAAAGGATAGCCATTAGCATGACTGCTTTGTGTCTTTATGGACTTTAGTATTAGCCTAGATTGAATCATAGAGTTTTCTTGCTGGAAGGAACCTTAAGATCACATCATCTACTCTAAATTCCTCATTTTTCAGGCCAGGAAGCAGAGACACAAAGTAATTTCCCCAAGGTCACACAGTTGGCTCAGGGCAGGGCTGAGATTAGAACTCACATCTCTTGGCTCTTTATTCCAGGGTTTTCCCACTAACAAGTATTACCTCCCACTAGGCTCCTGAGAATTCTTTCCCAGAGTCATGTTGCATCTTGGAGCCATATGCTGCTGCCAAGATCTCAGTGGGAAATCCACCCAGCAACCTAATATGGCCCTTTCTCCTTGCACTCACATGGTTCCCATCCACATGGGCTGCAGATGGCCCTAAAAGAGGGATGCATTGAGGACCAATAGGAACAATGGTCCATCCAACTTAGGGGTCACTGCTCCACTTTGCAGAGCCCTCTGAATAGCACCCACCCTCCCTGAGCCCCTGCTCTGTCAAAATGGAATAGAAGACACCTAGTTTTCCCTGTTAGCTCACCTCTTCTCTCTTGCTGATTGATCTTCGTAGGCTAAGGGAAAAGTTTCTTATTTCCAGAGCAGAGAAAGGAAGAAAGGAAAAATGGAACTAGAGCTTTGTTGACCCTGAATTTCTAAGATGGCTTTTCAGTATTTTTTAAACTAGCATGGCTACTGTTGCTAGTGGAAATAATTTCTTTTAAAATATGGGGATGGGACCAGCTAGAGAACATAACCTTGTCTTGCTGTGGTTGCTGTCATTCATAGTGTCCCCATAGCCATCCTGCCCTGATGGGGGCAATTTTCAGGTATAAGCAAGGGGCTTTGTGACTAAAATGCATCTTGGCTGATGCTAAACATTGGTTTCTTGTGTTTGCCTGAAAATAGCAAGCAGTGAGCTCCACACACCATGCACATCTCCTTTTGTACCCTACTCCTGTGGCCTTCCACAGCAGAAACTAGGGCAACCAGGGATGAACATGGAGTTTTCCCTGCAGCAAGGCTCTTCCTGGAAACTAAGGGGTATTCATTAATTCAGTTCTAAAAGATCTCCTATTAGACTTACCCTGCTCTTCAGGTACTTTTCTTCTCTTCCAGTTTCTCCTCCTCAATCATAAGTAACCAAGGAATCTTAAAGTGGGTGTGCAGTTACCTCATAGATCCTTCTTAGAATCACCTAGCCCAAGTCTTAGACCAGCAACCCAGTGCTTGCCTTGGATAAATTTGTGTCTCCATCCCTAATCTCTTCAATTCTCTGGGTAGAGATGCCCCTAATCCTTCTCATATTTTATTCTAAATGGATTTTATTTTTAGAAAAAAAATTTCTTCCTGCAGTGGGAAAACAAGTGGGCCCATGTCCCCTACATGAGCTCCAGCACAGTGATGGGACTGTTTTAAAAGATTAGCCCACCTTAGCAAAATTTATGTCAAGACACTCCCTAGATAGGAGAACTGCGACAGGGTGGTTTGAATGACCTCCTTCATGGTTGTCCAGTTGCTATGGAATCAAATCTATTGGATATTTCTTTCTTTCTTTCTTTTTTTAAGGTGATCAGAACTTGGCCTTGGCCACATGGGTTCACTTGGATCCATGGCCAGGCATCACTCATATATTACCATCACTGCATTAAGAGATCTGCCTCTTAGGCTCAGACTGGTTTCCTAAGTAAACCATCAGTGTTTGGGAGTTCATCTGGAGGGGAGGGGCTGGAGTCGTGTGTTTTAGGACTGAGAGTTTAGAGAGGGCAAAAGCTGAGTACTAACGCAACCATTTATAATATATTGAGAGAGATCTGGGGCCTCTTTTGTAGCATTTGAGCCCTGCACATCATAAGCTTCCTGGGTCTTCCTCCTAGTGGGGAATACAGAGCTGTCACACTTTTGCCGCTGGCCTGAAAGGAACACTGTTGTATGAATCCATGAAGGGTTTCTTCTTCCTTACAGGCATGACTCTCTGGAGCAAGGATTGTTTGTTCATTGATTCTTTATGCCTACCCATTGGTTGGAAAGGCACCTCCCTCAGGTTCTCTGGCTGTTAGTGGCCCAGACCCAGTCTAGTACTCTTGTCACTTTAGTGTATTGCCTTTGTTGTCCCTTGTTGTTAGGTGCCATCGAGTCGGGTCCGACTCATAGTGACCCTATGTACAACAGAAGAAATATTCCCTGGCACTGTGCAATGCCTGGCACTATTGTCAGAGTTTCTCTGCTGTTCATAGGGTTTTCAATGGCTGATTGTTTTTTGGGAGTGGGTTGCCGGGTCCTTCTCCAAGCCTACAGCACCTGGTGTTCCCACGCGATTTCCCATCCAAGTACTAACCAGGCCTGACCCTGCTTAGCTTCCAGATCAGGCAGGATTAGACACCAGAGTGGCATAGTTATAGACATGTTGCCCTCAGTCAGCCCTTAAAGTCTGTGATTATGGCCTAAGACAATACAGGTCATTTCTTAAAAATAATTTCCTGATTTTATTCTTCCTCTAGATAAGATGTCTCCTTCCTCTAGTAGGCAAAAGGTTAGAGGGCTTATTGCACAGCAGCCAAGACTAATGTATGAGGAAAAAAATTCATTTGTAAACCTACAGAGCACTGATTCCAGTGGCAACTTACTATGGACTGAGGCTGTCAGCAGCTTCTCCTAGCCCCTTCCACTATTCTATCAACTTGTCTTTCAGTATGTCTGACTGAAGAATGTTGCCTCTCCTATCCCTCCAAGAAGAGATGCCTTCCCTCTCTAGCTTCCCTGCCCTGGTCCCCCAACCTTGCGTCCATACCCAAAAGTACAGTGTGGTCTTTACACCCAGACTCGTGGTGTTGCTTCCTGCTTATTTCCTCATTAAAGACCCAGGCAGATCTCACACTTTGGCCAAGCTAGTGTGATGTTGGCTATTATTTGACACGACTAACCTTTCATCCCTCAGTTTATTGGCTTCAACATTTTCTAGAATTAGAGGTGATATTTTTTTTTCTTACCTTGGATGCCTGGGGCTAGAGCAATATAGAATTCCCACTGAGAATTAAGGCATCTTCCTGCTCCTAATTAGAAGGGCAGGTCAGTTGGGAGAGGTCAGATGGAACAACAGAAGTCAGAACACCTTGTAAACTAAGGCAAAAACTGGAAACATGAAAATTTCTCATTTCTGGGAAATAATCTGAGGAAATCAATGGCTTTTTGCCACTCTACCTAGTCTTTTCTTTCTCTATTTACATCCCTATATTTGTTCTCAGTTTATATTCTGTGTTATCAATTTCACTTTCTACAATACAACCACCATTCTTTGTCTTGAGCTATTCTCTCTCTTTTATCTTTTTCCCTCCCTCCTTAACTAGGCACTGGGCATATGTCCTGTCTTAGCCTGTGATTTTCCCTTGGGATTAATGCAAAATTATTTTCAGACTCAACCAGCCCTGGTGCTACCTCAGTCCATTCAGAAGTACTATATTGGTAGAAATCAACCAGGTCCTGGCCCTTTCTTCTTTCACATTTTCAGTCTCAGTAGAGCTTCTCAAACATTTTCCTTATAGCTCATTTATCTTTAGGGCTTTGCCTTCCAAGGACTGTACAGAATACTTTGTCGTTCCTTTTTAGTCTGCCATTTTGTGGAGCTCTGAAGCGTGTTCAGAGAAACAATCGGCTGGACAGAAAAATCCACACATGGATTCATATCAGCTAAATACCATTAGTTGATTCTGTTTAATTTGCTCATAGTTTAAAAAGCTGCAATATAATATAATGAGAGACCACAGGTAATTGCTCCTGTCATTTGGTTTGGCTGGGCGGGGGTGGGGAGGAAGAAGAACAATTTGTTTAAATTTTTACCACACTCATTATGCTCTCTGTAATAACCTTGTGTTTGGGGTTTGCCAATTGTTGAATTGTTTAGGCTGAACTGGTAGGCAGTTTGGGTTAATTTAAATGAAATTAGTATTTAACAAATCCATACTATAAAAAGAAACATTAGCTTAATTGAAATATACTTTTCCTTCTGTCATTAGAGTCACCTAAACATTTCACTTTTGACAACTGTTCATGATCCTGCACAAGCAGTCCATGTACAGTAATTAGGTTTAAAGAAGCCAGCTTGTAGGTGCTAATTTATTCAACAGAGTGCACAGCCCCTGGGAATGTCACTGCTTGGCAATACCATATGGAATGCCAAAATTTCCAATGACTTTTCCTTATAAAATCTCTTAAAGGGGGTTGAGAAAGGAAGAGGTTATGCCAAAATGTCTCCAATGTATGGTCCTGTAATATATTGCAGCTTGAAGCCAATGATCCTTTATGACTTGTACAAAACTAATGCATGTTTTGATTGAATTTTGCATTTCTCATGTGCGGTAAGTTCTTTAAACTGTGTTTGATCACCTTTTTGTGCCATTAAACTTGTACAGAAAACACTTTTATGGCCATTTTCAAAGGGAGAAAGTTTAAAATGGAAACAGCCCACCCTTTCTGCCCTATAGTTGTAGTTAGAATTGAGTAACTGTAGCAAAACAACTGTAATTGGTGGTTGTAGCGTTAGAGGCGTTAGCTTGCTAGTGACTAGCTTTGGAGAATTAATGCATGGTATTGTACATCACATTTCTTAAATAACTCATTTTAACCTCTGAAAAGAATATATTATTCCTTGTGGCCCCTCGTCCCTCTCCCACTCCCTGTTCCCAGGTATCTTACAATTAATTGTAAATAACTGATTTAGGGGCCAATAATTCTTGCCAACTAAAGTCAGCAGAGAACAAATAAACCAAAAAGGGGGTAAAAGGCATTTCTCAACACTCTCTCAGCACTTATTGACCATTTCTCAAGGAATGGCATGGTGATCAAAGACTCAGCTGCCCTTTGCATAAAAATCAGTGGCAACATGGGAGTATCTTAGGCTGTTGGGTTGCATTACAGAACTGATTAGGTCTCAGAGTCACATGTAATCCAAAAGTAATTGACAGTGATGTCCCTGATCCATACAGCAGTTTTGAGGTGTTTGGAGACATCAGAAGGCTTGACCTGACCGATGATCAATGATTATTTGAAAGAAAAAATAAATAAAACAAACCCAAAGAAATCCAACAGATAATTAGGGGGTTCAGCGATCCAGTTAGAATAGTTATAGCCAGCAAAGGCAAGGACATAGGTTTATATGCATTGCTGTCTGTTCCCCAGGCAATGCCTAGGCCACTCTTAGGCTGTTATTCAAAGGCAGTATTTCAAGAAGACATTCTCCTTTTTGGTTTGCTGTTCTCCTTTGGACTGGTAGGTTTGGTGAGGCCCATGTAAACTGGTTGCAGCAGACCCTTTTTATCTCCTGTGCCTGTTAACAGCCCTCTTCCCCTCCTCCCTCCATAATTTGATGTGGGCTCTTTGGTCAGAGGACTTCAAGGTCGGCTAGAGAAGTTCCCCCATGTGTGTAAGGTGTTGTGAACTGTGAATGCTGCGGATTTGCAGTGTTCAATACTGGGCAGCTGAAGAGCTGCTCCTGCAATCATTTTGGCTCTCAAGCTCTGTTCTCAGTCACATTCTCATTTCTGTGTACATTTGCAAGATGTGTGTGATGTCATTTTCCAAAAATAAAATTTGATTTCAATATTTCTGGCTGATAGTCTCTTTTTAACCATTGAACCAATGACCATATAACCACAAAAAGTCCAAGCTGGCAAGGAACTTAGACATTATATTGTCCAATGCCTTAATTTTATAGATGAGGAAGCTGGGGATCAAAGGATGATGGAAACAGTAATTAACAGCACTTCATATCTGTAACATGTAAGATTTTGGATCTCTCTGCAGAGTTGAGCCAGAATCAAATGACTTTCTTTTGTGTACGAAATGCTTTGTCCAAAGTCAGTCTGCATTATCCGAATAGGAAGTCACTTCTAGTACTGTGTTTTCAAAGACCCAAGAAAGAGTTCATGTTCCTAGAATATACCTCTGTCTGCTGCCTGTAGTTCCTTTACCAGTGTGGTCTTTCTTCCTCAAGGGGTTGTTCGTGAAGCCTCTCTGGTAAAGGGAACACATGGATATCTTATTCATCCTTGGGTACAAATGACTAATAACTATTATTCTCAGATCAGGTTTTAGTGGTATCAAGAAGACAAGGATCAAGGAACAAGGCTTGGGAAGAGGTTGAAGGAGAGAGTAGGAGGAAAGAACACAGAGAAGGCTGAAATCTTGAGAACACTTTGGACAATCTCAAATTTCTGTGAAGGCCAGTCCTCCAGTCACGACTTCACCTTTATTTGGAGAAGCCAAAATGTCAACACCCCATAGAGATTCTGCAGGACTAAAGTGATTCAGAATTACTCCTCCATACAGTATTTTATTTATATGTTTTTTTTTTAGTTACTTAGAGTCTGAACCCAGGGCCTTGCACATACTTTACAAGTACTCTACCACTGAATTGTACTCCTAGCGCCTTTTCCATTTTCTATCTTGAAAAAGGATCTTGCTAAGTTATGCAGGCTGCTTCTGGCCTCGAACTTGCAATCCTCCTGCCTCTGCCTTCTGAGTCACTGGGATTACGGGTATCAGCCACCACACCAGCTAAAAGATCATTGGTTTTTTGTTTTTGAGGTGCTGGGGACAGAACCCAGGGCCTTGTGCACAATCGAGGAGTATTCCATCACTAATCTACTTCCTCAGCTCCATGTTACATTTTACTAACTAGCCTCATGCCTATCATTCTTGTAACATAGAAATGAGACTTTCTGGTTTTCCTAATCCAAAGAAAAGAATGATGCAACAGTTACACTGGCTGGCTTCTCTAATAAAAATTTCTTTCTGTGGTACTGGGGAGTTGAACCCGGGCCTCACAGATGCTTTTTGCAAGCGTTCAACCACTGAGGGATACCCACAGCCCAATTTTTACTTTGTATTTGAAACAGGGTCTCACTAAGTTGTACAGGCTGTGCAATAAAAATTTCTGGAAGAAAATTTTCACCAGACTATGGTAAAAGGAGAAAACTAAAGATAAGTGCAGTGTGTTTTTAAAAATAGAAGTCATGCACTCCAATTCAAGGACTGTCTTTAGTTTTAAAACCATGGTTCTTTTCACCTATTTGTTACCCAGAATGTCCTTTCTTCTGAGAAATTTTGGTCATGGCACAAGATAGGTATATATTTGTTTTTGAATGTCACAACAAGACAAAATTTACAATAACTAATTCTGGGAGGGCTCAAATCAAATTTGTCTATTTCTTTTCTTTTTAAAAAAAAATTCTGATGATCTGAAGCAACCTCTAGTTTAGACTGAAAGAATGGATAAATGGATAAACTGGCATGGGTGGAGCTATAAGAGAAAAGGCTCTTGGTGTTTGACAGTTCTTCCTAAGATCACTCAGTCTCCCTTTCTCTTCTCTGCTCAGCTTCTCCCCAGGCTGCCCTCAGATTCCCCTCAGCGTTTTTCCTCCCCACAGCGTTAGCAGTGACGCTCACACTGCAGAGCACTACATCAATCTCACCTAGGAATTTGTAATAAATGCACATCCCCAGGCCCTAGCCTGCGCAGACTGAACTGGAAACTCTGTTACTAAACCCTCCAAGAGGACTCTGAAGCCCACTCTAGTCTGGGAACTCCTTGCCCACATCCTTTTCCCTGGAACTCATCCATGATGCTATGGGCCATTTGGATTAGAGTTTGAATCTTTCTCCAAAGAACAGACTTGAGGGACTGCTATTTCTCACAAGATCTCCAGATATTTAGGTCTTTGAGAGAAAGACAGTCTTTCCAAGCCTGACACAAAACTTACATAGGCAATGACACAATGGAATAGGTCTTCACAGCTATTGAGAGAATCCACATGGGGGCCCTGAGTGAAGCTGGGGGTGGGGATATGGAGCCCTCAATGTAAAAGTGTCAGAATTTGGTGGGCAAGTTGGATATATGGAGGAAATGGGAAAGAGGGAAAGCCCTGATCTAAACAATTCAGTGTGAGCTTCCTCTGTTCCCCAAGTCTCCTCTGCTCCGGACAGCTCAGTAGCCTCTCACACATCTCTTCCCCTGACTTCAGCCCTGGCTCTGCAATGCTCATTCACACTTCATTCCTGCTGACAGTCTACCCTTCTTTCCCTGCCTAGAAAAATACCCTCTGAATGCCCTTCCACATTCCCTCCACCTGTCTAAATCTCAGATGTAGCCAAAACCTACCAGCAACGGAACTTAAGGCATATTTATAAGAAAAACAAACCCAAACATGGAGAAAACCTGGCAACTTTCTGTCCTGAACTTTCCAGGGCAGTCCCGATCTTATGTAAGTTTTTTCCCCTTTTCCAAATAAAGGTGATTTGTTAAACATATAACTAGATGTGATTTCGTTCTTATACCTTTCTAAAAATGAATTTATATAAATACACTCGCAAATCGGAAAACATCCCTTGTCAGGCCACACATCTCCACTGAGGGTTTGGAAAATAGGATTCTTTTCAGGGAGAGACTTTCCCCTGGGTTACTTTGTCAACTTGTTTGGTTCTCTTCTCCTGGATCCCCTCACCAGTGCTGGAGAGGTGTGGCACCCTTCATTTCAAATAGTCCCTTTTCAATACTGTGAGGGTTTCTCAGATCCTCTAATTATACCAAGCCTGACTGCTTCCAGGAGACAGGCTTGCGTGAACAGATAATTTCTCTTTGAACTCCAGAAGTTGCTGATTTTCTCCAATCCAGAAGACTTGGCTTAAATTGTTGTAATCCTTTTCTTTTCTCTACCTGCACAGCCCTGGATGTTTGTGAAAATACTTCTCCCAACTGAGAGACAGGTAAACCCTGGAGTTCTGAATAAGGTGCCAGTAGTTACTTTCCCTGGAAATTAACTAGTGCATATAGAATTGCAGAAATTCAAGGGTGAGAGGGCCCTTTATTTATTTATTTTTGTGGCACTGGGAGGTGGGGTTAAACCCAGGGCTTCACACATGATTTGCAAGTGCTCTACCACTGAGCTGCACTCCTAGCTCTTTTTTTTTTTTTAACTTTTTTTTTAACCTAGAGATAGGATCTCGCTAAGTTATGTAGACTCTGCCTGCCCTTGAACCTGTGATCCTCCTACCTCTTCTTCTGGAGTTGCTGGGATTATAGGTGTGAGCCACTGCACCCAGCTTGGAAGGGCCCTTATAAATCACCTGTCCAATGTTTCCCAAACTTCTCTGGGAATATGAGTCACATGGGGCACTTGTTACAAATACCAGATCCAGGACTCCATCTCAGTCCTACTTCATTAGAGTCTCCAGGACACCAGATTAGGAAGCTGTACTTTGAACAAGAGCCTCAAAGATGATTTCATCTGGGAATTTCACAGCACCTCCCAAATGTTGCTGTGAATAGCATCACCTGGGGATTTTGTTAGGATGCAGAGCTCAATTTAAGAGATCTGGTGTGGGGCCTAGATTCTGGGTTTTTCACAAGGTAGCTTAGAATGTTTTATACTCCATGCTTCTGCTTCATGGGCCACACCTGAAGTAGCAAAATACTAAGCTCAAGTTCCTCGTTGTTCAGGAAATGGAGGTCCAGAGAAGGAAAAATCAGCTGTGTCCAGGCACTTGGTTAGAGGCATTGAGGACCTCTGACTCCAGGGCCAGGGCTTTTTCCATATGACCAGGCTGCCCATCAACAACAGCACTTAAAGCAGCTCAGCTGCAATGGCACTGTTTCCAATCAAAGGCTAATTGGAAAACTGATGCTTCCTGCAAGAGAAGCAGCTCTGGCTTGTCTCAATAATGAGTGGGCATACTGGCAGGAAAGAGACAAAAGGTGGGGGAAGGGACAGAATTTATGTCTTGTTTTAATTGAAGAAATGAGCCAACGTCCCCTTACAAGGAGTCAGGGGGTGGGGGAGGAGTTAAAGTCCTACAATGGCCTCCTACATCATCTCAAAGAGTGGTAAACTAAACTCAAGAACAAAAAACATCCCTCAAACCCTTGGGGAATGGCTGGGATGGAGGTGCTGCAAGGAGCTGTGAGAGCTCGGAGAAGGTGCAATCTAAAGGCTGCAGCAGGTGATGAAGGCTGCAAGGTATTGGAGTTAGTATAATAACGCATTAATGATGAAGAATGAGCTAAGAATTACACTACCTGGAATAAATCTTTATTTTAATAGTCCCCTTCAAGTACAGGCTTCACTGAGGAGGTGAAACTTGAGCTGAGGATTAAACAAGTTGAAGTCTGTTAGGTAAAGGGGGAGAGAACAAGGGTATTTCTGCCAGAAAGACCAGTATGAACAAGGGCAAAGAGGTATGATCCCTGGATAATGTGTCTGGAGATCAAAAAGGCCTCCAGGGAGGGAAAGGAGCCTAGGTGCAGTGTGCAGAGGAGTGAAGGGACAGAAACAAGATTGGGAAGGTGACAGACATGTAGCATACTCTGTGCGGGACCCTGTCATGGGGCTCACCTCACAGAGCTCCAAGTCTAGCTAAGGTAGACAGGAATCATGACACAGTGTGTCACATGCTATGACATGCAGAAGTATAGAATGGCAAAGGAATCACAGAGGGCACCTAATTATACCTCAGGGGGGCAGGGTATGAGAGCCTTCCCCAAGGAAGGGACCTCTTACCCGAAATCCAAAAGGTGAATAAAAACTTGTTGTTGTTAGATCCCATGGAGTCAGGTTGGACTCATAGTGACCCACACAGGGTTTGCGATGGCTGATTGCTTCAGAATTGCTTTGGGAGTGGATTGCCATGTCCTCCCATTTTTGCATTTTTGCAGTAGCTAGCAATCGAACCTAGGAACTCAGATTGCATAGAGCAGCATTCTACCAACTGAGCCAAACCCCAGCCAAATAAAAGCTAGAGGAAGGAAAATACTCTAGGTGAGAGAGAAAGAATATGTGAAATCCTTGAGAAACAGCACTTGGTGTGGGAGCAACTGAAATAAGTGTTATTGGCTCAAGTGTGGAGCATGATGGAGGAATGGTAGTGAGAGAGGATACCAGATAGGCAGCCGGAGGCCAGACTACATGGGGCCTGTGAGCCACATTAAGGAGTTTGAATTTCCCTTGAAGAGCACTCAGAGAGTCATTAAAGGGTTTGAAGCAGGAGAGGGAGATGAGCCGATAAATCACGCAGATAGATCACTCCTGCCAGTGCCATGTGGAGACCCGACCTGAGGAACGTGAGAAGAGCAGACAAAGAGTGAGCTTAGGGCTGATGTCCTGGTTCAGGGGAGGAATTATGGCAGCTTAGACAAGGGTCAGGGTAGTATAGACAGGAAGGAGGTGACAAACTGGAGAGACTTTCAGGAGGTGGAACCCACAAGACGTGGTGAAGGATTCCACCTGCGGGAGGGCAAAGGAGAAAGTGAGGGAGAGTGAGTCAGAGGATGGGAAGAACTCTGGGACAGGAAGAGCTGAGGGCAACTGCTGTGTCTGGGGTCCTCCTGCTGGGCAGTGGCAGGCTCTCACTAAACCTGAGCTGTGGGCACTGGAAGCCAACAGTGACCATTTCCCATTCTCATTCTTCAGTGTGGGCTCCCTCAGAGTGCACTGGGCAGCAGGAGCCTATGCTATGCACTGGCAAGCAAGGACGGCAGAGGTGTCTTGTGCTGCACCAGGCCTGTTGCTACCTCCAGGACCCCCACACTTTGCCCAGAACAAGCTTCACCAAAGGCCAGTAGCATGGACAAGGTTACCCTCATGCTAACAGAAAACAAACAGGCTCAGAGAGATGGAGTAACCTGCCAATATTCATATAGCTGGGAAACAATAGTCTGGTGGTCTTTTCATCTGACTGACTTGCCTCTTGGAAAACTTTGATATGACAAATTGCCTTTACACTAAGTCCTACCACTATGGCTTCCATAAAAAAAAGTTTAGCATCTTCTCTAACTGGAATGCTAAAGAAGTGACAAATTGATTTGCAGCTGCCATCTCAAGATGCTATACTCTGAAAATGTAAATCATACAATCACAGTCAAAGCAGCAAGGAAGTTGTGGGTGTTAAGTGCAGATGATCCTTACAATTGGGGCCTCTTCTCTCTAGAATCCTGAAGCTAATAGGATAAAGAAAAGCAGTGCCCCAAAAGCTTGTGAGAGACTTCAGAGGAGCATTACTAAGATGGCTGGAATTCAAGGACATGGAACTCAAAATCATTGGAGAAATCCTCTAATCTGGACTGTGGCTTGTAAGCATCATTCTTGCTGTTTTTTCTATTTAAATACATTTTCTATATCTTAAATATGAGCTTGTGTCCTTACCTCAAAAAAAGATAGAGCCATGTATACATATTTCAAAACATCACATTGTATATCATAATTATTTATAATTTGTTAATTAAAATTTATTTTTAAATGTGGGCTGGAGCATCAAAGAACACAATCAATAGACTGAACAAGCAACCTATGGAATGACAGAGAATACTTACAAACTATGTATATGATGGGGGCTGGGATTTAGCTCAGTTGGTAGAGCACTGCTCTGCAATCTCTGAGGTCCCAGGTTCGATTCCTAGCACCGCAAAAATGAGAGAAGGACAGTCACATATGAGTCAGACATGACTCAATGGCACAACAACAACAACAACAAAAACAACAACAACATATATATGATGATGGATTACTATCCAGAATATATACAACCTAGTAACTAAAACCCCTACATGTCTATCAGCCTGTGCTGTGGGTGCTTGTGTATTGCTGTGATGCTGAAAGCTATGCCACCGATATTTCAGATACCAAGAGGGCCACCCATGGTGGACAGGTTTCATCTGAGCTTCCATACTAAGAAAGACTAGGAAGAAAGACTCAGCAGCCCACTCCCAAAACAATTATCCCTTGAAAACCCTATGAACAGAAGAGAAACACTGTCAAATATAGTGCTGGAGAATGAGGTCCCCAGGCTGGAAGGCATTCAAAAGACCAGTGGGGAAGAGTTGCCGCCTCAAAGTAAGTTTACCTTAATGATGGGAATGGAGCAAAGCCCCTGAGACCTCCATTTGCTGATGTGGCATGGCTCAAAATGAGAAGGAGCACAGTGGCTGCAACAATGGCATAAACATAAAAAGATCATATGCATGACACAGTGTATGATAGTTTTTTGTTCTGTTGCATATGGGGTGGCTATGAGTCGGACCTGACTCCATGGCACCTAACAAAAACAACAAAGCAACTAAAAGGGAATAGCTTGATTAAAAATTGAGCAAATGACATGAATTGGCATTTTTCTAAAGACACACAGATGGCCAACAAGTACATGAAAAGATGTTCAACAGCACTGATTATTAAGGACATTCAAATCAAAAGTACAGGAGATATTGCTTCAACCCAGTAAGAATTGTTGCTGTAGTCACCATGGAGTCAGATCCAACTCATAGTGACACTCATATGGTTATTCATGGCTGATTGGTTCGGGATTGCTTTGGGAGTAGATTGCCACATCTTTCTCCCCATTTTCGTGGTGCTGAGTATTGAAACCAGGGCTTCAGAGAGTGCAGAGTGGCACTCTACCAACTGAGCTAAACCCCAGGCCCAAGTAAGAATAACTATTATAAAAACCAGAAAATAGCAAGTGCTGGTAAGCATATTGAGAAATTAAAACTCTTATGCACTGGTAAGAATCTAAAATAGTATAGTTGCTATGGAAAAGAGTATGGTGGTTCCTCAAAAAATTAAAAAAGTATTATGATATGATACCAATCCTACTTCTGAGTATATATCACAATATATACTCTGGCTATTCACAGTAGCCCAAAAGTGGAAGTAATCCAAATAACCATGAAGAAAATATGGTATATATATGCAGCCTTATAAAGGAAGGAAATCCTGTCTCATGCTACAACATGGAGAACCTTGAAAATGTTATGCTAAGTGAAATATGTCCATCACAAAAAGTCAAATACTATATGATTCTACATATATGAAACATCTAAAGCAATCTAATTCCTAGAAATAGAAAGTAAAATCATAGTTATCAGGGCCTGAAGAAAAAGGGAAAGGAAGAGCTGTTTAATGAATATGGAGTTTCAGTTTTCAAGATGAAAAAGTTTTGGAGATCTGCCGGGCATGGTGGCTCACGTCTGCAATCCCAGCAACTCAGGAGGCAGAGGCAAGAGGATCACAAGTTCTAGGCCAGAGGCAGCCTGCATAACTTAGTGAGATTCTGAATGAACAATAAAGAATTAAAAAATGGGCTAGTGAGTGTAGTCCAGTGGTAAAACACTTTCAAAGTATGTGTGAGGCCCTGGGTTCATCACCCAAGTACTGGCAAAAAAAAAAAGTTTTGGAGATCTGTTTGACAGTAATGTGAACATACTTAACAGTATCTAACTGTATACTTAAAATGATTAAGACAGTAAATTTTATGTTATGTACATTTTCTCATAATTACACTGTTAAAAGTCTCTTTAAAAATATAGACTGGGATGGATGTTCTTGGGGACTCCCTCTTCTGTTCAGAAACCTCAGTTCCTCCCTCCCTTAAGTTTTCCCCTGTGTACCTCCTAAGCCACTTCCAGAAAATTCTTTTCAGGCAATGAGAAGAATTGGAAGGATTCTGTGAGCAGGCTCTTTCAGACCTCCTCCCTACTCCCTAGCCTGCAGAACCTCTCCTTTGCTTATACCTAGTAGATATTCTTAGTCTATTGGCCGTGCATTCGTGGAATGTGCATTCTCAGAGGTACTGGGTGAAGGCTGTCAATGAAAAGGAGAGAGGTGCGGACAGCTTGTTCCAGCTCTGTAAGTTAGAAGGAGCTCTATACTTGCCTGCAATAGCATAGCTTTGTAGCTTTCAGGCAAGCCTCTGCTTCCTCTGAAACGCCCTTTCACTACGGGCACAAAAACACACTAAACCACCATCCAAAAACAACCTGTCCAGCCGTGAATGGCGCTTTGTAAGCAGGTTAATGTATAACACTTTAGAAAGCTGGGCAGAGAGCATGTTTGCTTTTCCAACAGGAACCACATCAGGGGGGTCAGATGCCAATAATCCCAGGATTCTGTGGTCATAGGCTTTGAATCTGCAGTGAAACTTTGGCATCCAGACGTGGAGGCCACTGATTTCCAACCTTTTCACTACCAAGGATCCTTTTTATTATTTCCCCCACTGTGGCCCCCACATTTGGAAAGATTTGTATCTAGCAAAGCAACATTTATTATTAAATAATTCATTTCCCAATTTTTTACTCACTCAGAGCCTCTAATCCACATGAGATAACCACACCAGGCTAACATAATTTTAGTCAAAAGCAAAGAAACATGATATTGTACTTAGCTCTCTGTGACTTTGTCTTGGCTGAGTATACAATTTCTATTAGACTTTAACAGTGACTGGGGCCTTCAGAGACCCCAGACTGAGAGCAGCCAATACAAGGTAAAGGGGAATTTGTAGGATGACTATGAGTTTAAGAAGCTCTAAAACCCACAAACCACAAGGGGAACAGAATCTGTTCATCAGGAGCTCTCCCTGCTTCATTTCACTGCTTGACTATTTTTCCTATATGAGTGGAACGATGAGAAAGATCACTCCCAAAACAAAAATAACATGTTTACCATGCACCTCCTTACGTGCCTGGTACTGTAACAGAACAAGTCTCCCACGCCAGGATCTGCCTTGGCACCTCCACATCTAAGGCATACTCCCCCTAGATCAGGGATCTTAAATCAGAAATTGTCTTAGAGGCTCAGCTAAGCCAAACATCCCTTACTACACTGAGTACAAATGGGCATAACTATATGTTTGCCTAGGCTACAATTCTGGAATCCCCTTAAGAAGCTTGTCTCATTTTTTTTTTCTGTATCCCTGCACACCACCAACCAGTACAGTGCACTGCCTGGCATCGGCAAATGCTAGTGAATGAATGACAGTGACTCCTAAGTTAGATGAATATTTTAATTGCTGGAAATAGAAACTAGACTATGAGCTCCTTGAGAGAAGAGTGTCTTATTCATTTCTGTGTTACCAGTGCTTGGCACAGTATAACCACTCAACAAATGCCAGAGTGAGTGCATGATGCGTGGATTCCAGTACTGAAGGGCTCATACTCTGACGCTGGACTCTGGTTACTAAGGGTACACAGGCCAGGGCCACAGGAAGAACCCCTTTTTCACCATTTATTTTTGTAAGTCATCGTCCAGCCTTGCCTGTCTCTGGGTAATGGTTGGCTGCCACATCCTCTTCCGTGAGATTCACTATCACTTTTTCCTTCCCCCACCTCATCACCCTCCCACCTTGCCATTGTTTGCACACATAGACCCACACGCACCAATCCAATAAAAGAACATGGGTCAGAACCCTGGCACCCCATGTGGGAAAGGTGGCTGACCCTTGCTCTAAAAGCAGCCCTGAAAGGCTGGAGGACGACTGCAGCCTAGACATGTCTCTCCCTGTGGTGTCACCGGGTGTAATTTAAGCAGAGGCATTCCTGCAGTTGTTACACCCAGGCAAGTGTGGGGAATGAAACAGTTGTCTGTGACTGATTTAAACTGTGGTTTTTGACAACTGTGCCCTGGATTGAAGGGTCCCATCTGTTAATTTTAGTGTCCAAGGGAGCTGTGAACATGAACTCCCATGGTGGCAGCATCAGTTCTGTGGGTCCTTGACAACTTGGGAAGTTTCTGTTCCCAAACCAAATTGGGCATTTTCTCAACACCTAAGTGCTGTTTAATTAAGTCAGTTATTTCTGGCAGTATCCTGGAATGCAGGAACAAGGTGAGTAGAACATGGAGGGAGCAGTAAGGGGGAGGGAGAAGCCTCTTTTCAAATAGTTAAGAAGTAAGCAAGACTATCCTTATGCAAAGATCACTGAAAGGACCCCTTCTCAAATTCCCACCCATACCCCTTTCCTCACCCCATTTCCATTCCCCTGTCACTGAGCCTGAAGTCCTACAACAGCTTCTAGGAAAGGCATGGCAGGCTCCCATACAGATTTCAACATTATTAAGACATGATCAACCATTAATATTTATTGGAATATTGTCTATGGAGTTTGTGATTAGGATCATGAAAGAAGGTGATACGGTTCGCATAGAGGAAGGGAAGGGGAATGAGTACTGAGAGGAAAAGATGCTTTGTAGGGAAGGTACTCCTGGGAGAGATGCTGGTGGCAACAGAAGATAAGGGTTCTGTGTGCAAGACAGGATGGAGCTAGTAAATCCAGGGAAGCAAACGGACCCAAGGTACACAATTTCCCCATTGGTGGACTCGTGCTCACCATCTCTGCTGCAGAGGAGCTTGACAGGAAAGACATTTCAATTGCATCGCCCCATGCCTGTGGCAGCCTTCCCAGCTGCCCAGTCAACTAATCCATGACTGTCTTTACAGCTATATTTGGCTAGGCAGGCTCCTGTGTCTCCACATACCAGCTTGCAGAAATCATGTAAACTCCTCATTCCAGATTTAGGCTCTATGCAGTCTGATGTCCCATTATTTCCCAGCACTAATGCTGAAGCCCAGCCCCTCCAGTCTTCCTCACCATTCTTCCCTGCAGCCCAGAACATTTCCACCTGGTTCCAGATGTTAAACTACAGGTCTCTTTTCTCCATGCCTCAAATGCCTGCTTTCTCCCAAAGCACTGTTAACCTTCCAGTCCCAGGTGAAGCCTCACCTACTCCGCAAAGAAGTTTCCTTGGCAACCCTCCAGAGGAGACTTTATATCTGGGTAAAATTGTCACACCAATCTTAGAAGCATTCATGATTGCCCTATTCTTGGTGTGTTCATGTTCTTCTGGATGAGGTGGCTCAGGTTTAGAAGCCTTTGGAGAGAATGCCTCCACATCCCAAACTTGGGTCCAGATAATTATGGTAACATGGTACAATGAAAGTGGCCAGGCTTTGTAAGGAGAAAACTCAGGTTTGAAGTTCAGCCCTGCCCCTGAGAGACCTATACTAAACTAGACAATATGCAAGAAACACTGTACATGATAGGTGTGTTCAATGGACATGAGGTGAACTGGAAAAGGTAAGGAAGAGTTTACTTCATATGCTTGGAATATCAGCTCATTTGGGGGCATTGTGCCACTGTTCATTCTCTGCACCTGCCACTCTCAGTGCTTTCCAGAAGCCCTGAACTCCCCTCTCTTGTAAACCTTTCCCTTTGTTAAATGCTTTCAGGAGCCAGTATTTAGCCACACCTCAGGGAGAGATCAGATCTTCTGTACACCATGAGGCAGGGGTCAGGTTGCACGCTCTGGGCTTTGGTTTACTCATTGTCTGGTGAGTGTATGGTGTTTCACTATCTTTTATCACTCTCTCCTCACCCTTTATCTTATCAAAGATGGGTTGGACCCTTTGACTACCAATTTCAAATTAAAATATATGACAGTAAGGCTTTTATTTCCAGAAACCTTCATTAAAATGAACAAAACAAGAACATTATTAGCAAAATAATTTGAATGAATAATGTATGTAAAATCATCATGTAATCAGGGATGTGCATGATTTGAATGCAAAAAAACTCTCATAAGAAATAATATATATTTGGGTAAATAAGAAAAATTGGCATGTAATTACTGTACAAAAATTCAGCTGAAAATACAAAAACATTGACAGGTATAAAAAGCTATGTTAGGTATAATAATGATATATTGCATGTGTGATAAGGTATAAAATAATTCTTACACAATGGTACATTGCATACTGTACAAATACTTTTTGTTCTCTGTGTATATTTAATGGAAAAAATCTCTCTGTTATTTCTGTGAAACTTCCGGGGACATACGTGTCCCAATGATAGTCAAAGGGTTAAATTCCAAAGGTTGGTTCAATTTTTTTATCTCATGAATCCTGCCCATGCTTCATCATTTCAATATATCCTGTACATATTCACACTTAATTCTACCACAAATTGAATTGTACAAAGTGGAAATGTTTCATTTCTGTCTGTTTTGCTTCTTCCTAGGAGATCGGAAACAATTCAAGAGCTATGGTTAATCCTATCTTCTGTTTTCTGCACCCTTGCATTCCTTTAAGAAGCAAGCACTGTGCAAGGCACTAGGGCTACAGAGATAAACTTGATATCTCCTTGCCATCAAAATAAGGGCAGATAAAAATCAAATAAAGATTTGAAAGAAAGAAGTGTTATGCCATTTGAAGTAGTTGGCCAAGGACAGCAGAAATTCAATGTAGAGAAAGGGGCACATGGAAAAGTCCAGGAAAAGGAAAAGGCATGCCATGTTCTGGGATAACTGAGTGAAATATAGTGCAGGTTTTAGCCACACACCAGAAAGCCTGCAAGTTAAGTGAGGTCAACTCTGAAGGGCTTGGAAGCATTGAAGGGGTAGGCAAGGAAATTTTCTGTATCAAAGAAGTTAGCACATTTTATAGGGATTATTTGTCTATTTGTCAGTTTACCCTAAAATAGTGGTTTCTGACTAGAGGTGTTTTTGTCCCTGCAGGTAACATTTGGCCATGTTTGTGGACATATTAGGTTGTAATGGCCTGGAGGATGCTACAACCTTCCCATGAGTAGAGGCCAGGAATATTGCTAAACATTGTACAATGCACAGAACACCCCCCTAAAACAAATAATTATCCAGTCCCATATGTCAGTAGTGCTGAGGTTGAGAAACCCTGTTCTATCAGAACACTGATTCTGCCATGCGTGGTGGTGCACATATGTTAATCTCCATGACTCAAAAGGTGGAATCAGGAAGATTATGAGTTAGAGGCCAGAGGCAACCTGTATAACTCAGCAAGAACTTGTCTCAAAATACAAAATTAAAAAGGGGGAATGGGAGTGAAGCTCACGGGTGGAGTGCTTGCAAAGTGTACATGAGGCCCTGAGTTCACCATCCCCCCAGCACCACAAAAAAAGGACACTGATTCTGGAAGGCAGGAATTATATCTCCAAGATTCAGCAGGTTCTTAGGCATCAAAAAGGCTGACCGATGCTAAATATTGAATGAGTGAAAAGGTAATTGTACATTAAAAAGGTAGGTAAGGCCCAATTAAATAACTTAACAATATACCTCAAGGCACTAGAAAGATAGCAAAAAGCCATCCCCAAAACAAGCATGCAAAAAGAAATTAAATTCAAGGCAGAGATTAACAAAACAGAGACTAAAGGGACAATACAAAAAATAATGAAACTAGGTGTTGGTTCTTTGAAAAAATAACATAGATACTCCCTTAGCCAAATTCATGAAAAAAGAGAGAAAAGTCCCAAGTTAATAAAATTAGGGATGAAAAGAGGGACATAACAACTGATAGCAATGAAATATAGAAGATCATCCATAACTACTTTGAGAAGTTGTACTCCTAAAAAAATGAAAATATGGAAGAAATGAATAAACTCCTTAGCACTTATGACCCACCAGAACTAAATCCTAAAGACATAAACAATATAATAAGCAATGAAACTGAAGCAATAAAGAAAAGACCTCCAATATATAAGTGAAGTTGAATAAAGGGGAGTGGGGATCAGTGGGTGGAAGCAGAGGTTGGGGAAGGGGGAATGCGAGGGGAAATAAAGTAGAGAGGATAAGGGAAAGCAGAAAATCTCAAAATATATGATGCAACTATATGAATAGATAATAAGTGTGGTTCTGTAAAATATTCAAGTTGATGAATATGTAAACAAAAGGGATATAATCATTGCATAATGGATATAGGCCTGCAGCCATAGCCCTGTGGCATCCGATCCTGTCAGATCTCGGAAGCTAAGCAGGGTCGGGCCTGGTTAGTACTTGGATGGGAGACCGCCTGGGAACACCAGAAGCTGTAGGCTTGGGAGAAGGACCTGGCAACCCCCTCCCAAAAATCAATCTGCCATCGAAAACCCTATGAACAGCAAAGAAGCACTGACAATAGTGTTTCCCCTGTTGTACAGAGGGTCACTATGAGTCAGATACGGACTCGATGGCACCTAACAACAACAACAATGGGTATAGCAGAAGTCTTATTACTCTGTGCCCCACATTTATAAATAAAGAAAAAAAACACCTCCCAACAAAGAAAAGCCCAGGTCCTGAAGCAGTCACAGCTGAAGTCTATTAAAACTTTAAAGAAGTAATACCTATCCTCCTCAAAGTATTTCATAAAATAGAAAAGGAAGGTATACTTCCAAATTCATTCTACAAAGCCAGTATCGCCCTGATACCAAAACCAGATAAGAACACTGTAATAAAAGAGAACTATAGACCAGTTTCCCTGATAAACATTGATGTAAAAATCCTCAATAAGATTCTTGCAAACCAAACAAGCAACACATAAAAAAGATCATACACAACAATCAGATGGGCTTCATTCCACAGATGTAAGGCTGGTTCAACATATGCAAATTATTTGATGTAATTCAATATATCAAGAAACTTCCAGATAGAAATTAATGCTGAAAAGGCTTCAACGAAGTTCAACATCCCTTCATGATAAAAGTACTGAAGAAACTGGGTATAGAAGGAACATATCTCAATATGACAAAGGCACTATATGAGAACCTATAGCCAACATCATATTAAATGGGAAAAAAGTGAAAGCATTCGCTCTAAGATCAGGAACAAGACAAAGATGTCCACTCTCTCCTCTCTTATTCAATATTGTGATTGAAGTCCTAGCCAGAGAAATCAGGCAAGAGAAAGAAATAAAAGGAAGACATTAGGAAAAGAAGGCAAATTATCCATATTGGCAGACGATATAATCCTATACCTAAAGGACCCTAAAAAGTCTACTGGAAAATTTTCAGAGCTAATTAACTCCTTCAACAAAGTAGCAGGATTCAAGATTAACGCTCAAAAAGCAGTAGCATTCCTTTACACCAATAGTGAACAGGAAGACAAAGAAATCAAAGCAATAGCACTCACAATTTGCTATCAAAATTTGAATATTTAGGAATTGATCTAACCAAAGACTCTGAAGACTTCTACAATGCAAACTTCAAAACATTAAAGAAAGAAATCACAGAAGATACTAGAAGATGGAAGGCCCTCCCTTGCTCATGATTGGAAGAATTAACATTGTGAAAATGGCAATCTATGGATTGAATGCAATCCCCATCAAAATTCCAGTGGTATATTTCACACAAATAGAAAAACATCCCAAAATTTGTATGGAAACACAAAAGACCATATATATGGAGATTTATATATATATATATATATATATATATATATATATATATATATATATATATATATATATATATATATATATATATATATATATATATATATATATATATATATATATATATATATATATATATATATATATATATATATATATATATATATATA
>VMDO01025605.1:0-27958 GCA_007922755.1 Pedetes capensis | reverse complement strand
AGGAGGAGGGAGGGGGAGGAGGGGGAAAGGGAGGGGGAGGAGGAAGAAGAAGAACGGAAAGAAGGGAAAACATACAAAACAAAGCAATACAAGGCAATTTACCTACAAGAATGATTTAGGACATTCCTGTAGATTGTTTTCAGTCTCTAATTAAGAGCATCTTTTCTGCGTATTCATGTTTGCTAACAATACCTTAGTTAAATTCAATGTGCGTTGCACTTTTATTCCACAAAATGAATGTTTGGTCCTCGATGTTTACAGTTAAGTCATTTCTGGTGAATGGTGGCTAATATTGCAGCAAGTATTGTAAGAGTTCAACACTATGAATGTAAGAATATGGGAAAAATCTTTGTGTTTTATTTAAATATAAACAGAAAACTTATGAAAGTATCTGAAAGGAATCTAGACATTTTTCATGTGTTTGTGATTAATACTAACTCATTTAAAAATTTTCCCCTTTAACTGAGTTCACTTAATTGAAGCTAAAGGAGTAAGCTAACCACTAAACAGCAGGGATACTCATGGATACAAATGCTTCATTAATTGGATAAAATATGAAAAATGTCTTTCCAAAAATACTACTATGTTTTTCTGTATATATTTAATTTAGTTTGTTTGTTAATCAGTGATCAGTATAAACAAGAGTGAGACCTCCCACAGATATAAGTTCAAAATACTTTCATATAAAAAATAAAGGAGCAGTATGGAGAGGTAAGGCACTGTTTTTGTCATGAAGATAAAGGAAAGACATTATCTGCTCATATGGCTAGTGTATAGTCTTTTACCTAGCACAGGCCATTCATTCATTCAACAATTATTTCCAATCTATAATGTCTATGGTCCTACATCAGGTGGTAAATACAGAGTAACAGAAAGTACACAGGCAGTTCTATTTTCATGAGACAAGTGGTGTAAAAATAAGTGAATAAAAAAGACTTTAGAAAAGCCAAGGTGATACATTTAACTGAGGCATCAGAGGGCAAAGAACACACTTTTGATGAGGCTAATTCTATGCTTGCACCTAGAAATGAAAAGGAACTAACCAGACAAGGAAAGAGGGAGAAGAATGTCATACACGGACACAATGGTAAAAACAGAGGACAAAATACAAGAATAACCTAGAACTTCAGGAAATGCAAATGGTTCCATGTGGATTGACTACACCAGTCAGGAGCAGGGAAGAAAGTTCAAGAGGCACTGAAAGTAGAAGCACATAAGCTGTGTTAATAAGAATATATTGTACTTGAAAAATAAATATGTGTGTCATCCTTATCAACAAGAGTAGGTTTTTAGACAATGTATTATATGTTTAAAAGAGCTCAACACAAACTATCTTAAAAATACAATGAAGTATAAAAAATTCATTTTCTCATACATCCAAAGAAAGAATGAACTGGAAATTTTAATAATGTTATCATTTCACAAGTTGACCAAATGAGATCACACAACTCATGCAATGTTAGTGTTGAGGTTGATACTACCTACCACTCTACTATTTAATGCTCATACTAAAATATTGAAAGGCTAAAAGTCATTAATAATAAAATAAAATATTCCAGGGCAAGCAGTTCAAAGGGAGATTGAAAGCCAGGTTGATTTAAATAATAAAATCATATTACAGACATAAGGACTCTGGAGGTAAATGATGCAGAGATTACTTTTTACATAATAATAGAATAACAACCTGCACCATAACCCCTCTCCAAAACACCAACAGCATAAGAAAAGTTTGGTAATGATGATAATGGTAGAATTATCTAAATTATACATATTGTATAGTCTAAATGATCAAAGAAATAAACAAAAAGGACAAATCCTCATTCACCTATTTTTAAAGAAAGTGACAGGAAAATGAAGAGAAACTTTTTTTTTTACTAACTCATCAAGGTGTTTTAGGAAAAATTCTAATCTAAGCAATAATGGGAGGAAATATAGTAATGAGTGCATTAACCTGATGAAATGAAAGTCGGAAGAAAAGGAGGAAAGAAGGTAGGTAGACAAGCTTTCATACCAACCAGACACACTGCCATTACTGGTAATATTAAAGGAAAAGGATGAAATAATAATAAACTAATGATAACAGAAGGAATTTTGTAAGGCATAAAAGGTTTAACATCTAGTGCGCTAATCACTAATGGAAGAAATGATAATTTCCTCCTCTAACAAGATATGCCATAAATATCACCTGATAAGCTTCAAGCTACATTTTACCTTTAAAAGCTCATTTGTTTTTCACAGATACTCAACAACATAATGCTATGTATCTTTCAAGATCAGCGATTGCACATGTGCCATGGAAGATACTACAAGATTTATAGCAAAAGCAGTTATGCTTTAGAGATAAGAATCTTATCTTCAAAGAGAACAGAATTGTTCCAATGGTCTTAAGTTTACTCTTTTTTAAAAAGTTATAAATATTTTTCTCTCATGTACTACAGAAATACTGATTTTATACATTTTATAACCATTGTTTATTGTTGCTGTTAAGTGCCATGGAATCAAATATGACTCATAGTGACCCAATGTACAATGTACAACAGAAGGAAACAATCCCTGACTCTGTGATAGCCATAGGATCTTTATGATTAAGTCTATTGTTGCAGACACTGTGTCAATCCATCTAGTTAGTGGTCTTCCTTTTTTTCATTGACATGTCACTTTCCCAAACATGATGTCCTTCTCCAGGGAGAAGGTGATCTCTGAATTCAGGTGCAATATGCTCAATGTCATATCATGGCTCTTGTACACTTGTTCTAATTTTTTTGAGCTTGAGTTTGAAGCTTCATATGAGCCATTGATGGTCTGAGCCATAATCCATACCTGGTCTTGTTCTAATTTTTGATATTGAGCTTTTACATTGTCTCTTTCCACAAATGTAGCCAATCTGGCTCCTATATAATCCATCTGGTGACTTCCATGTTTATAGTCAATGTATATGCTGGTGAAAAAATGTATTTGCAATGAAAAGGTCATTGGTCTGACAAAATTCTATCATACGATCTCCAGCAGTATTTTTGTCACCAGGGCCATATTTCCCCCAGACATCTGCCACACTGTGCGGGCTTGTATTGCTGTGATGCTAAAAGCAATGCCACCAGTATTACAGGGACCATCATGGTCACCCATGATGGACAGGTTTCAGCTGAACTTAGAGACTAAAACAGACTAGGGAGCAGGATCTGACACCACACTCCCAAAACAATTACTCATTGAAATCTCTTTGAATATAGCAAATAAACATTGTCAGATATAGTGCCAGAAAATAAGTCCCTCGGGTTGGAAGGCACTCAAAAGACTACTAGAAAAATGTTGCCTCCTCAAAGTAGATCCTACTTTAATGATGGAAATCGAGTAAAGCCCCAGGGACCTCCATATGTTGATGTGGCATGACTCAAAATGAGAGGGAATAACTGTAAACATCCATTAGTAATTGGAATATGGAATTTACATAGTATGGATATAGGAAAATTAGAAATTGTCAAAAGGGAAATAGAGCACATATACATCGACATTCTAGGCATCAGTGAGCTGAAATAGACTGGCATGGGCCATTTTGAATCAAATAACCATATGGTCTACTATATTGGGAATGACAGATTAAAGAGAAATAGGATTACATTCATCATCAAAAAAGACATCTCAATATCTGTCATGAAGCACAATGCTGTCAGTGATAGAATAATATCTATACACCCACAAGAAAAGCCAGTTAATAAAACTATTATTTAAATTTATGCACCCACCACTAATGCTGCAAATGAAGATAAATAAGATTGTTATCAGCTTCTGCAATCTGAATTAGATCAAATATGCAATCAGAATATACTGATAATTACTGGTGACTGGAATGCAAAAGTTCAAAACAAAGAAGAAAGCTAGTAGTTGGAAAATATGGCATGGCTTATGACATAATCCAAATCTTACAGGTGTATTACAAAGTTTTCCATTTTCCAATTCTGGTTATTTTGATTCGTTGGTTATTGAGCATAATCTTTGAATAGCTCATTTCTATGGATGTTATTATTATTGTATAATGCCAGGAGATATTTTTTGGGGGTTTTGACACTTATAGTTCTCTCTTATTCTAATTTTTATTTGCTGCATCACAGTCATGCAAAACAAGAAATAATAGTTTTCCACTGTGACACAAAAACAAACTACTTTCAGTTTAAATATACTTATGGCTAGAAAAATGCAATAAACTATGGTATCTATGGAAATACATTAAACATTTCTTGAAGTTGAATTGAGGAATTATACATGGACACAAACAGTGTTTGTTTGACTGATCAGAATTTTTTCCTCTGAGAACATTAAGAGTATTTCAATATTTTCCATACCAATTCCCTAAAGTTAGAGAACATATTTATTTTTTAAAAGAATATTAAAAGCTAGAAAAAGGGGGAATCAATAAGAAATATAAATCAATCTACATGTGAATTTTGACCTTAGCATATATTTTAATAAGCAGTCCTCTCTCATCTCAAGCTTTTATAAGAAAATATATGAAGTACAAAATATGACAATGAACAGAACCAATTCATTGTTGACATTAATAATCCTATGCACCCAAAACAAATTCTCATGTTCATAATATTAGAGTATCTTTTTTTCTAGTAAACACTGTTCACTATTTTATAATCCCATCTATCCATCATTTTTATCACTAGTGTCCATTGTATTAATGACATAAAGAAGTTAATAGTGATTTCTCTTTTCTCTACAATGTGGGAAAGACATAATTATTTATACTAAGAATATCAAGACATCCCAGATGATAGGCAGAAAGAAAATTGTTAAGAAGGGTAGATGATTATTTTGGAAAATATACATATTTCTTGTTAAGGAAAAGTGTCCTGGTTGGCAAATGCTAAGTTACCAAGATCAGTATCTTGATCTCTCTGAAAAGGTGTTTAAAAAAGAGAATTAGAAAAAAAATAACTCACTAATTGCATTAATAAAAATAGAGAAGGAATGAAGTATGGAAGCAGGGAAGAGAGGGGGTGGAAAGAAGGAAGGAAGGAAAGAAGGAAAAGGAAGGAAAGAAGGAAAAAAGGAAGGAAGGAAAGGAGGAAGGAAGGTAGGTAGGCAGTTAGGTAGACAAGCTTTCATACCAAACAGACACACTGCCATTACAGATGCAATGGTTAGTTGTATGTGTCATCTTGCCAGGCTATAGAAGTCTATTATTCAAACATTAATGTAGATTTTTCTGTGAAAGACTATTATCAACAGTGCTAAAATCTACAACCATCTTACTTGAAATGAAGGAAATTACCTTTGATAATATGAATAGGTCTCATTCAATGAGTTAAATACAGAAACTGATATTTCTCAGAGAATACTTGTCTCTAGATTGAAGCTTCACTACCATCCTGCCAGTCAGTTTGGCCTAAAAACTTTCAAATTTGTGAGTCCCCACATCCCTATATCACATAAGCTGATCCCTAACATACAGAGCATAATATAAACTGAAGAAAATTACAATAATTGTGCTGGAGCCAAGATATGACCTTGAATATATCCCACCTGATCTCAAGAACTGACTTGATGCATTAAAACACTAATGAGCAAACAGAAGAGTTATGGCATGATGTCAGTGACATGACTCATGAGGAAAGTAAAGGTTATTAAAAAGACAGAAAAATAAAAATAAAAGACCAAATTAAATGTCAAAAGAGACTCTGAAACTTGCCCTTAATGTCAAGCAGCTAAAATAAAAGAAGGGCGTGAGGAAGTTAAAGATTAGAAAGGGCAGTTTGGGAAGACAAAATCAAATATTATAATGACATGTGCAAAGAGCTTGAGATAGAAAAGCAAGCTTTCTCAAGCTTAAGGAATTGAAGAAAAAATTCAATCCTCAAATAGCAATAATGAAGGATTCTACACAGAAAATATTAAACAAAGAAAACATCAAAAGAAGATGGAAGAAATAAACAGGTTCATTATACCAAAAAGAATTGATTGATGACCAACCATTTCAAGAAGTTCCATATGAGCAAGAACCAAAGGTACTGAAGGAAGAAGTGGAAGCTGCCTTAAAGGCATTGGCAAAACACAAAGCTCCAGGAAGTGATGGAATATCAGTTGAGATGTTTCAACAAACAGATGCAGCACTGGAGGTGCTAACTTGTTTATGCCAAAAGATTTGGAAAACAGTTACCTGGCCAACTACTGGAAGAGATCCATATGTGTGCCTAGTCTCAAGAAAGGGGATCCAACTAAATGCAGAAATTATAAAACAATCTCATTAATATCACACACAAGTAAATTTTTGGTAGAGATCATTCAAAACAACTGCAGCATTATATTGACAGAGAACTGCTGGAAAATCAAGCCAGATTGGGAAGAGGGTTGGAACCAGATGATATCAGATGGATATTAGCCTAAAGCAGAGACTACCAAAAAGATGTCTATCTATGTTTTATTGACTATGCAAAGTCATTTTATGTGTGGATCACAACAAAATAGCATTGGGAAGAATGGAAATACCAGAGGACTTAACTGTACTTGTCAGGAATCACTACATGGACCTGGAGGCATCGTTTGATGAGAACAAGGAAACACTGCCTGGTTTAAAGTGAGAAAAGTTATGGGACAAGACTGTATCCTTTCACTGGACCCCTTCAATCCTATCCTGAGCAAATAATTCAAGAAGCTGAATTCGTGAAAAAGAATGTGGTATCAGGATTGGAGAAAGGCTCATTAACAACCTGAGTTATGCAGATGACACAATTTTGCTTGATAAAACTGAAGAAGACTTGAAGCATTTGCTGATGAAGATCAAAGAATATAGCCTTCAGTATGGATTGCACCTCATTGTCAAGAAAACAAAAGTCCTTACAATTGGGTCAGTAAGCAACTTCATGATAAGTGGAGAAAAGACTGAGATTGTCCAAGATTTTGTTTACTTGGTTCTACAATCAACACCCATGGAAACAGCAGTTAAGAAATCAAAAGATGCATTGCTTGCATTGGGAAAAGCTGTTGCAAAAGACCTTTTTAGTGTGTAAAAAAGTGAAGATGTTACACTGAAGATGAAGATGTGCCTGATTCATGCCATGATATTTTCAGTTGCAGCATATGTTTGTGAAAGCTGGACAGTGAATAAAGGGACAGGAAAAGTATTGATGCTTTGGAATTATGGTGCTGGAGATTAATATTCCATACACCATGGACTGCCAAAAGAACCAACAGATCTGTTCCAGAGGTGCAACCAGAGTGCCCCTTTGCAGCAAGGATGCCTAGACTGCATCTTATGTATTTTGGCCATGTCGTCGGGAAGGACCAGTCCCTGGACAAGCACATCATGTTTGGACAACAACAACAAAAAGAAGACCCTCAACTAGATGGATTGATAATTAATCCACAATTAATTATATCAAACATATGCATGGGCACAGTTTTGGTGAATGTTTCATTCTGTTTTATGTAGGTCATTATGAGTCATACCCTATTGGACAACCTCTAACAACAACATATATGAAATATGTATGTGTGTGTACATATGTGTTAAATTGCTTTTGAACCCTGAGTAATGCTGTACAAAAGGGAACCACCAATGGTCTCCTACATAGAAAAACTTCTCTGGTATCAGGAAGTGATGAATATTTGTTTAGATATTTTATTGAAAAGGGGAATTTCTACTAACATGTAATAAGCAGCTGTTTCCACATGGAAGTATTGTAGTTTTTACAATTGCTCTTTCATTACGTTATCCACTTGGTTTTGTTTTTCAAAGTATGTGCAAAATGCTTGTGTAACTACATCAAAACTTTATCTATTATTGTTGTGGTTGTTGTTAGGTGCCAAAGAGTCAGTATCCTACTCATAGCGACCCTACATACAACAGGGGAAACACTATTGTCAGTGCTTCTCTGCCTTCTTAGGCTTTTCAATGGCAGATTGATTTTTGGGAGTGGGTTGCTGGGTCCTTCTCCCAAGCCTATAGCACCTGGTGTTCCTAGGTAGTCTCCCATCCAAGTACTAACCAGGCCCGACCCTGTTTAGTTTCCAAGATCTGACAGCATCAGATGCTACAGGGCTACGGCTGCAGGCTTATCTATTATACAGTTTCACAAAACATTTTGAAGTTCATGTATTACTCTGTTCCAGAGATCAAAAAAGTAGAGTTTAAACTGATAATCTTTGTCCCCATTCTTAGAGGACAGTCCCACTCAGCTGCATTGTAAAATCAGAAAAAAGTACCATGATTTTACACCATTTAAGAGAATCTACCTGATCATGCCTATAGTTACAGATTGTTTAGCAATTGACATAAAAGTTGTCCATGTTATTTACAAAAACACCTGATGGTGAAAATATTTATGCATGATATTTATATAAGAGCATATTTAAATGTGAACAATATGTTCAAAGATCACATCCTAAATCTTTAAAGAAATGCAAGTATTTAAAATGCAAGAAATAAATAAAAACACAACTGTGTGCTTACCATTCAAGTTCCCCAGGTAATTACATGGCTCACACTGGACAATGCCAATAAAGAAAGATTTCCTCAAAAAAAGAAGTTGGTATAAATTGCAAAAAACAGTTATGTTTTAAAATAATTGTCTAATCAATATTAATTCCTCTGGTATCTATTTAACAGCATTAATCACAATGAACTCATTTAGTATTAATGTGAATGTCACAAGTAATTCAATTGGATTTCCACTGTAATTCAATGTTAATTACCTTAACTGGGCCATTATTTTAAAGTGTTACCCACTAAACATGAAAATGAAAGCAATAAAATAATGCATCAAATAATTATAATGTTATGTTATACATTCATTGCAACTACATGTAATAAACTGCATCATTTAAAACATTTCATTGAAGAGTTGAATTTATTAGTAGATATATACACTTACACATGTCTAAAAAACTATATCTCACCTACAGAAAGACCTGAATCTTATAAAGAAATTTGCAAAATATCAACATTTCCACCTTAAATTACAATCAGTGAAACATACTGTTTTAGCACATAGTAACTCTGCAAGAAAAGATGTATACATATTTTTCTACACATTACAGTTTAATGTAACTATGTTTTGTTGTACTTTTGCCAGTTTGTCAAAGATTTCATTGCTGTTGTTTTTTTCTTTCCCCAGCTCTTTCATAGGTCATCAACCTTTATATGCCAGTTATATGTACATATTTAATTTAACTAACTTATCTTTACTTTTAATTTTATCTTTCCAATATGCTGAAAGCCAAAAGAAATTGGAGAGGAGAGAAAGAGGGAAAGGAAGGAAGGAAGGAAGGAGGGGAGGGAAGGAAGGAGGGAAAGAAAGAAAAGAAAGAGAGAAAGGAAGGAAGGAGAGAAAGAACGAAAGGAAGGAAGGAAGGAAGGAAGGAAGGAAGGAAGGAAGGAAGGAAGGAAGGAAGGAAAGGAAGGAAGGAAAGAAAGAAAGAGAAAGAGAGGGAAAGGAAAGGAAAGAAAGAGAAAGAAAGAGAAAGGAAGAAAGAAAGCAAAGAAGGAAAGAAGGAAGACAGAAAAAAGATGATGAAGAGAAGATGGAATGGAAGGAATGAAAGAGGAAGGAAGAAAGGAGAGAAGGAAGGAAAGAAGGAAGGAAGGAAGGGAGGGAGGGCAGAAGTTTGTTACACATATGTGGGAAGTATGAATTGGTAGGTCCTTATTGGCAGGAGGGCTGGGATTTAGCTCAGTTGATAGAGCGCCTCTCTGCAGTCTCTGAGGTCCCCGAGTTCGATTCCCAGCACCGCAAAATGGGAGATGGATGTGGCAACCCACTCTAAGGCAATCCCGAAACAATCAGCCACTGAAAACCCTATGAGGGCCACTATGAGTCGGATACCAAGTGGACGGCACCCAACAACAGCAACAATTGGCAGGATGTGGGTCTTTTCCAAAAGAAATATGAGCTGTCGTGTACTAAGTATACATAACATATTTTAGCTCAGAAAATCTTCTTAAATATTCTACGATTTTTAGTTGTTATTCTAAGATTTTAAGATTTCCCTGTCCTGATTTCAAGTTAAATTTTTCTGAGACATCTCATAAAATGTAGAAACTGTATCTAACAATTTATTTTATGTTTGTATTTGATGTGTAAGCACTCAAGGGAACATGTTTTATCTAACACCATATAGCCTATGTTGTTGTTGGGTGCCATCCAGTTGGTATCCAACTCATAGCGACCCTCATAGGGTTTTCAATGACTGACTGTTTCAAGATTGCCTTGGGAATGGATTGCCAGGTCCTTCTCCCATTTTTGCGGTGCTGGGAATTGAACTGGGGACCTCAGAAACTGCAGTGCAGCGGTCTACCAACTGAGCTAAATCCCAGCCCCTTATAGCCTATAGCACCAAGTGAGGTGTTGTGCAATACATTCAGTGTAAAAGAAAAAAAAAAGAGAGGGGAGCGTGATACAAAAAGTTTGTTCTTTACCTCATTGTAGGTGTTAAATAAACAAGTTACTACCTAGGAAGTCACCCATTCATATATATTTATGTACTACATACTATGTGATGCCAAATACAGCATAGCCTCTTTCAATACTTAGAAATATCACTTTCAAAAATGAAATATTACATGAAATCTCAAAACAAAAAACAAACATGAATCAGAAACTCAATTGAAATTGGGAGCATGGAATGTGGAATCTTACAGCTAGCCCTTCCTTTAATGATGATGGCAGCTCATAGCAGCTCCCCAAAGAAACCTCAAGGCTTAAAAAAAAAAAAAAGCCTGGGAAAACAGATGGCAAGGACATTAGATTCTAATCTGAGCAAACATTATGCTCTATTATTTGCTAACTATAGGTTGTTGGATGGGCATGCAACTTAACACTTCTGGCCCTCAAATTGTTTTCTTGTAAAAGTGAAACTAAATATTTCTACCATAGATGTTGTGGGAAGCAGCCTCATAGATATAAATACTGCTATTATTTTGCATTGCTATTGTCACTCACTGGTACAGTAAATATTAAATTCCTGCTTTATTCCAAGTCTATTGGAGACAAGGGGCTGGGTTTTAGCTCAGTTGGTAGAGCATTGTGCTGCACTCTCTGAGGACCTGGGTTGGATCCCCAGCACCACATAAAATGGGAGAAGGAAAAGGACATGGCAATCTACTCCTGAAACAATCCCAAAACAACCAGCCATTGAAAACCTTATAAGGGTCCCTGTGACTAACAACAATTGGAGACAAAGCAAGGAACAAAGCAAACCAAACCCCTGCTCAAAATGTTACATAGTTTCCTATTGTTATAAGTAATAATAATAATATTAATAATAATAATAATAATAATAATAATAATAATAAACAGAGTAAAAATGGAAGATTTGCTTGGGGCTTTATTTTTTATTTTTTATTTTTTTATTTGTTTTAGTCTATCTGTGTGGCAATTAGGGTAATTAGGTTGTATACTCAGAGACAACATTATGGATAAAGAGAGGAGAGAACCAGGCAGATCCTAGAAGGAAAGAGTATTCTTGACAAAGGTAATTGTAATAGCTAAGATCCTGAGGTAGGAATATTCTTGGTGTATTGGAGGAACATTGAGGAGGCCAGTGTGATTAGCAAGTACTGAGGAATAGGAGCTGAGTTCATGGCATTTATCATGGACCCTGATTGTATAAAACTTTATCTAGAATTTTATTTTCCACTCTGAGTTAGATGGGAAGACACTGGATGATGTTGAGCAGAGGTGCGACACTATTTAAATTAGAAATTGAAAGAATCACTAGGAGAGGCAGCCAGAGTGAAGGTAAGAGATCCAGGTGGCTCTGATCATAACAAATGATGGTGCCACTGACTTAGGAGCTCATGATGGAAGTGGAGAAGTGTTTAGTTTGAATCGAGAGCTGTGTATGTGTGTGTGAGCGTACTATTACATAATAGATTACATTTAATTTTATAGCAAGCATAGTTTGTACTAAGACAAGTCTCAGTCTGCATCCCATTTGATATGAAAGCTCTAGAGGACAAGGCTTCATCTTTCCATTCTCCTCCTATGTCTTTGCTCTCCCTCTGGCATCCTGCCTCATGCATGTGCATACCTACTCTGGTATCTGAAGGACAATCAATTTGTTTAAGCTTTCTTTGATGTATTTGTTAAATACTCAGCTTTGCCGTTCACATTAGGGGGTGAATCAAATAAGGAGAATTACTTTGAAATCTGTCAGTGTCCACAGTTGTCAGATGCAATCAATATATTATATCCTTATATATTATATTATGGTTTATGATTACATTAATGTATCTTGTGATTTTTGTGGCTTTTATTACCATCACCTGCATTACTACTTTTTTCAATGTGTTATTTCTTTTGCAATATATGAGTGTGTATGAAAGAATGTTATCTGAGCTCTAATGTACTTGTACCTTAGGAGAATCTATTGTGGGGCAGGTTGTACATGCATCTGCTGAGGGGGACCTCTCCAAATCCAGAATAACTATAGCATTGCAGTGTGATGTAACATATCACAGATGGGATAGTATAATTGTCTTTCATGCATAAAAGTATGTTGGAAAATATGTTTCTTCGTTGTGTTTTTTAGCTTGTTAGTAACAGCTAGATTGTCTCTTTTTTGTTTTTTTTCGTTTTCTTTTTTTTTGGTCTAGGAAATGGTCCTATACAGCTAAGTTTTATAATTATTGACTTCATGTTTCCAAAATCTTAATTCAATTTGTATCAGCTTGTCTGTTTTTATCCCCATGTTCTTCTAACTGGATTTGCTCTTTAACCTCTGAGTTTCATCAGGTTTACCAATATGACGTATGTTTCAGGTTAAGATGACTTCTGCAATGCAGTCAGAAGATGATAATATTCGAATTATTTTTCTACAAGTAGTGATAGAAGTTTTTTGTTTGTTTGTTTTGTTTTCTTAAGGTCTCTGAAGGATTTGGCTAGTACTGGTGGTAGTTAATGAAAAATTTGTGAAACACTAGCTAATTCTAAGTAATATCATGAAATGTTTTTTTGTTTGTTTTTCTTTTCTTTCCATTTCTTTTTTGGTTATTGTTTTTATTGTAACCATGCATAATCAGAATTAGTCATTAACATGATAGCCTATGTTACTGTTTGAAAAATTTGTGCACTTTTCCTTTAACAGTTCAATGATAATGACATTTTTAATTTTAGTATAATACATTTTAATAGCCTTTATATATTTCGTCTCTGATTTTATTCCTCTTCTGGAAAACAGACCACTCAAACTGACTGTGAAATACCTGCAACACACATTGTTGTATTTGGTGACAGTATAGTTGAGATATAATTCACAGTCTATACCATTCACACACTTAAAGAATTGGATTCCATTGCTTTTAGTTCACAGAGTTGTGCAAATATCACCATAATCAATTTAAATCATTTTTTTCACTCTCAAAAGAAATCTTATGACCTTAAACAGTTGTTCTCCACTTTTCCCTAATATTAGACAAACACTAATCTACATCCTATCTCTATATCTTTAGCTCTTCTGATCATTTCCTATACATGGAATCATACAATATGTGGCTTTTTGATGACTTCTCATACTAAGCATATGGTTCAATGATTCAATCATATTAAACCATCCATATTGATACATGTGGTATGTATCAATTCTTCATTCCTTTGTATTACTAAATAATATTCCATTGTATATATATAACACATTGTATTAATCCCATCTTTAATTGATAGACATTGGAATTTGACCACTTTTTACTATTATAAATAATGGTTCTATGAATATTAATGTCCATGTTTTGTTGAAGAGATACATTTTCATTTCTTTGAGGTATGTACGCAGAAGTAGAATCATTGGGTTACATAGTAACTCTATACTTAATTTTATGAGGAACATCTACGTAATTTTGTAAGCAGCTGCACTATTTACAGTCTCTCACTAGAAGGGGATGAGAGTTAGAATATCTCCACATCTTAGTCAAAACTTAATATTATCTATCTTTTTTATTTTGGTAATTCTAATGAATATGACATACTGTTTCATTGTAATTCATATTTGCATTTCTTTGCCAGTTAATGTCGTTGGGCATCTTTTCATGTACTTATTGTCCATTTGTATGTCTTCTTTTGAAAAATACCTATTTGGGTGCTTTCCATTCAGTGATATTATCTGTCTTATTGTTGAGTTATACTCATTCTTCTTAAAATCTAGATAAAAATGCCTTACCAGATATTTTATTTATGAAATTTTCCTCCCATTCTGGGGATTGTCTTTTCACTTTCTTGATGATACCTTTTAAAGCACAAAATATTTTAAATAAGCCCAATTTATAATTTTTCCTTGTGCTATTTCTTCTCTTGATATATTTAAGAAACCATTGCCTAATCCAAGATCATAAAAAGGTACTGTTTTCTTATAAGAGTTTTATACTTTTAGCTCTTATATTTAGGTCTTTGGTCTGTTTTGAGTTAATTTTGGGGTATAGTGTGGAGTAGTTTTACTTCATTCACTTAAATACAATATTCAATTGTCTCACATCATTTGGTAAAAATAATATTCTTCCCAAGAAGCTTTTATTTTAGCACAAAGATAATGTTTAATGTAAGGCTATGTAGAGATTTGAACACCAAAAAGTTGTTGTTGTTGTTGTTGTTGTTGTTGTTTGGTGCCATCAAGTTGGTATTCAACTCATTGCAATCCTATGTACAACAGATGAAACACTATTTTCAGTGCTTCTCCCCTATTCATAGGGTTTTCAATGGCTGATTATTTCTTGGAGGAGTGGGTTGCTATGTCCTCCCAGGACTACAGCACCTGGTGTTCCCAGGCAGTCTCCCACTCAGCCCTGACTTTGCTTAGCTTCCGAGATCTGACAGGATTGCATGCCACAGTGGTAAGGCTGCAAGCCAGATTAGTGATATCACCATTTTATTCAATAAGTTTGACCCCCAGCACTGCAAATATACGAGAAGGACGTGACAATCCACTCCCAAAATAATCTGAAAAAAAGCAGCCATTGAAAACCCTATAAGGGTCACTCTGAGTTGGATACAACTTGGGGACACCTAACAACAATATTCACCCATTATATTATTTTGTGTTGGACTTCATGCTATTAAGTACTAGGGTCCTTGTCCTTTTATCATCTCTTCTAACCTATTTTGATATAAACACTGTTTTTCTAATTCTTACTGATTTCAACTCTTTGTTTCTATTTTTTCTATTTTGTTCTCTCTCTCTCTCTCTCTCTCTCTCTCTCTCTCTCTCTCTCTTTCACTGTCTCTCATAAGATTCTAGATATTGAAGATTTTACTCTTGCCAAAAATCCACCCCAGGGCTGGGATTAAGCTCAGTTGTTAGAGTGCCACTCTGCAGTCTCTGAGGTCCCTAGTTCAATCCCCAGCACCACAAGAAAATGGGAGAAGAATGTGGCAATCCACTCATGAGGCAATCTCAAAACAATCAGCCTTTGAAAACCCTATGAGGATCATTATGAGATGGACAGGAGTCAACTGGCACCTAACAACAATAAGATCTTCCACATTCATGTCATTTTTCTGTCCTAGCTACTAGAGAGATTGGCTTTATCCAAATGTGAATTTCAAAGTATTTATTTTTGATTGTTGCTTTATATTTTCCAGTTCTATTTTCTTAAGTTCTTTCTTCCTTATTTCTTGTTCAGTAAGTTTTACTAGAAAGACAAAAAAATCTCCTATTTATCTCTTCTTTATAAAAATTTTAAGTTTTCATAAAAACGACTCAGACTGTCAAGCACAATTATTTTTAGCAAGAATAAGAACACTGGAATTACATGTACAATATTTTATTTGGTTCCATATCTGCCTGTGAATTGATTAGGACAGGTGTGATACTTGAAATCATAACAGAAAGGTTGGGTTTGCAGGAAGTGTATTGTTTTTCAGCTCATCTACTGGTGCTATGGGCATTTGGACTTTGAAGAAATAGTAGCAATAGCAGTAAGGTAATGGGTAAGGACAATCCCAGGACACTTCTGCCAACTGCTCTCTGCACTAATAACCATGTATTTAAATTCCCATCTTCACTCTCACAGATTGGCTTGGTCAATGCCTGCAGTTGTTATGGAGGCATCTTTATGATTTCCTGGAAACTATAAAAGTCTTTGCCTCCATCAGCAGCTGTTAGTCAAATGGTGCATCTACTACGAACAGAAGCTTTCATGAATGCAAAAGCAATCCCCACTGGAGTTCTAAAATGCTAAATCAATTTCTGTTTTAAAATCTAACCCAAAGTAACTGATGTTTGATGTTCCCGTTAAGAATTTTTAATTTTTGTAAAGCCCTTAGGGATTCTCTGAGAAAGCCACTCAGAATATAAGTGCAATTTATTGTCTGCAACATATTAAGTCAAACTCTGAACCTTCATTTGCCATAAGAAGAAAGATACCCTATTAATGATGTATTTTCCTTTGTTTCTGAGCAATTATGTGGTTCAAAATAAAATTTGACCATATTACAGAAAACTTCCTGCTCAACTCAAAGAGAGAGAGAACCTATGAAGATATTACCAATAATGCTACTATCCAAGCAATTTTTTTCAAATCTACTCAGTTAGAAAGTAATGGTCATTTTTCAAAATTAAAAAAAAGTACATATTTATTCCTTCTGTGCCCTTGCATTGGAAGATCAGAAGAACCACACACATCAATTGAGAGTTTAGCCTAGCTGTAGTTTTCTTACATATTTCTCACTCCTAAAACCATTAAAGTGAATGAAATGTCAGTAAGGACATTCTGCTAGACACATGTAAAAGTGATACTGGCTTTAAAAAATGTATTGCTAGCAGACTAATAAGAGTTTTTTTTAATTGACTTTATTGTAGTGTGAACAACACTTCTATCTTTTGCAGCAATTACTGGAAACATGGTTCTCCTTCCATTGAACTATCCATTTAAAGAGACAAAAATATGTGTGTAAGAATGTATTGTAGGCACTCTGAACCCTATTCTGGGATTATGAGAAAAAGCTTTGAGGTCAGTAAGTTTGGATTCAGTGTCAAGCAACTAAATCTATAGTATTTGTGCTCTTAGAAAATTACATAAAAATTTTCTTCATATATGTAAAATAGATGCCAAAACAACGCATACTTCTTAGGATTTCTATGAATATTAAATGAGATAATGCATGTATCATACATAGCATCATGCTTAGTATAA
This sequence comes from Pedetes capensis, assembly GCA_007922755.1. Lineage (NCBI taxonomy): Eukaryota > Metazoa > Chordata > Mammalia > Rodentia > Pedetidae > Pedetes > Pedetes capensis. The sequence continues at coordinate 10,833 of VMDO01025605.1, read as the reverse complement.
TTTTGAACAGACATCAAAGCACCTTTTATTTTTAGCTATTATTGATGTCTGGAAAAGCTCATAGCAAAATCAGATTTCCAGAATAAAACAAAATATCAAATACAGTTTGTTTTTTCACATTGAAGAGTATGAAAAGCCACTAACTTTTTTCTCCCATCCCGATTGAGTTTATGTAAGATTTGTAAGACCTATATGAGACTATGTAAAAAGAAAATGTCTGTCACAGTACAATACTGTTTGAAAAGTTCAAAAGAAAAAGCCAAATGTGTGCCCAATGCAAATGGAATGTTTTCATTTCTAGTTAGTTAATTAGTTATACGCTAGACTGTTGTAGCCTTCAAACGTGAAAGATATGATTACACGCTTTCAGAGATTCGGAGAATGGATGATTGGCTTCCTTTAACCAGATTTAAATTGTACCTAGCGTCTGCAAGTCAGGCACATGTATTGATTTAATAATTAAATGCCATATTCTCATTCCCTGTTCTACCCATGCATTTTTCCTCAGGCAGTGAATATGAATGTTGAAGAATTTGAAAGTCTAGACTTCAGTGAGTAGTCAAAGTTGGTAAAAGAAATGTATTGTATGTCATGCCAAAACAAATCTAGCAGTATTTTAATTCTTGTAATTGCAAATTTAGCAAGACACAGAATCCTCGCTGGACTTCTCAAATGTCACAGAGGTTTTTCAGGGATAAAGGCATGCATTTTTGTTGTTTCCATTGTTGAATTTTTTTTCATAGACTTATGGAATTTCAAAATGAGATATTTAGATCTTATAATTCCATTTTCTTTAGAGATAAAAAATTGAAATCTCAAGAAGTTACATATATCACTTTCATTCCGTGCACATGTTTAGGTAAAAAAATGCATATTACTTAAAGATGAAAATACATTGAGTGTGCCTACAAATACTGATATACAAGTATTATGAATATTTCTAAGGTATTTTTATAAAAATTATAAATTTCATGTATGTTTATGAAACCCCAAAGAACATATACACAATGTACATACTACACATTATATGTTATATATTTTATCTATCATAATTTATATATGTACACATGTATTTCTCTCAACATGTGTTTCTTTGTGCATTTATAAGTACATTTATAATCTGCACTCCTCTGGTACATGGTTTTGAGGCATTATTAGTCTTTGACCTCTATGATATGGATATGTTGAGTCATAACAAAGTTCTTTCACTAGAGAAATTCCAGGTTCCTGTGTGTTTTTTGAAGAGTCTTGACTATGATCGAGGAGAACCCTGGGCATTATAAATTAGGTTGAAGGCCATTTGAAGTAGGCTAGGCAAAGCATGTGAGGCATGTGAGAGACTTGCTAAAACAAAGCACTATGGGATTGGGCAGAAACAGCCACATTCCAGAAATACTTGTGAGCTAGAATCAACAAGATTGATTATAATTTAGAAGTTTGGGATGAGGGGTAAGGGAATAGGACTCAAATGACATCTTTTTTTTTTTTTACTGGTGACAGTTTTTAGGAAAAAAATGTTGGAAATGTGTAAAAAGATCAAAGTTGTGTTCAATTTACTGACATACGGTCTGATTTACTGATTCTGGTATAGAGTTCTCACATAGATGGTTGGAAACATAATTTGGAACTTAAAATAATGACCAGTTTTGTGTATAAAATTTTAGAAGCCATTGGTTTATAAGTGGTAGCTGAAGGTATAGCACAAGGATAGGATCTCTCAAGAAGAATGTATAAAATAACAAAGTAGAAAGCTCTCATTCATGCTTTTGTTTTTCTTCTCCTTCCAGGTATTCTGTACCTCAAATATCATTTTTGTTGATGACCATTTAATCCATTACAGTCAAGGCTGATCTTAGAAATTAATCTATTATCAGTCACCCAAGGGAATACCATCATTGAAGGAACGGGCACAGGAAGAGGAAAACTAATTAAGGCTAATTACTAGGATTGAGCAGAGAGGAAAAAAGATTTCAGGAACTAGTTATAGACAAGAGTCCAGAAAGGGGAAATGTTTCCAGTAGTAGAGAATAGTCAACAGATCAAGGGTTATGGACATCAAGTCAGCTGAGAACTCTAAAGAGATTATGTGGAAGGAAAAGAACACAGAAAAATGATGCTAGAGACAAACAAAAGATGCCTGGGCCTCAAAATATGCCACTCTTTTTGACATCAGCTTAATGTTTGTAGATATGTTATAAAAAGATATTAAACATTATTTCAGTAAGGATAGCAGTGTGTTAGGCCCAGAATATTAAGCTCTGTGTCAATATTCTAGAAGCACTCTTGGTGTCTTCATATGCAAACAGAGTTCTTACATTAGTGGGATGAAAAGTTGTTATAAATAATCTACCTAAATTGCAAGCACTATTTTTTCTCTTTCTTTAAAAGAAACGATTACTTATTAGTAATCAGTATATTTATGCTATTTTGTATCATTGGAATTAGAATTTTTAGCACTATAGTAATATAAATTTTAAAATGGCAGTCATAGAATTATTTCCATAAGATCTTATTTTCATGAAGGCCTCAAATGCTAGCACTTGTTTTTTCCATGCAAGCCATTGTGTCAGAAGTGAGATTTAAAAATCAATAATAAACAAATATATCCTTGCTATTTGTGCAAAAGGGAACTTAGAAATGTGCTTATGAGTCAGAAAAAGAAGTCAGAGTATAAATTCCATGATAAGAAAAATTTTACATTACTTTGCATTGACTTTTAAATGGTTAAACATATCACATATACTCATCGCTATATATTCAGTGGAATCATATTCAGAATAATGTCTAATATCATAAAAATAAAATCCAACTTGCTTAAATTTTATCTCACATTGAAGATATTTGGTTCTACATCTACACTGGATCAGAGTATAGAAAATTCAGCTGTGTATACTGTACACTGAAGGGACCTAAATACGCATTTTTATCCTCTGGATTTTTCCCCCTTCTTTAAAAAATAACATATTACAAAACAGCATTTATGTGTTAATTAATACAACAAAAAGTCCCCAAGTTTTGTGCTTCCTCTGGAAAAGCAACATCAGGGTGTATTGTAACACATCTCTGCTAGTTTGTTTGTGGTTTGCTGAGAATCTTTGAGGTTTAACTTTGATCTTTCCACTCACACACTGTGATTTTCTCTTGACTCCACTAGCCTAGACAGAATTTCTACCTTGATCTCTGAGGTAATCTGAAACATGCTCTTGACACCAGCATTGCTCAGTGGTAAAAGTTTCTCTCTTAACCATCAGTTGTTTACTCTTCATTTTTCGTGTTGTCCTTTGCTTATTGAGTCTCAGAAGTGCCTTCTTTATACTCTCCAACCCAAGAATCGTTTCTCAGTCATTTTGTTCACATATTTCTGCTTTGACTAACATGTTTGTACGCTCCATTTTTGTTTCTTCACCTCTTTAAACTCCTTTATACTTAGGAAGCTGGATTTTCTCTTTGATCTGTCAAAGAATTTGTAACATCATTTGACCACAGAGTGAACTCTAAAGTGACTTCTTATTTTTACAGAGCTCTCATTCATCCTTTTTTCTTCTACTTCTCCTTCAAGGTACTCTACACCTCAAATATCATTTTTTTCGATTACCATTTATCCTATTGCAGTCAAATCTGATCTCAGAAATCAATCTGTCATCAGTTATTTCTACCTCCATGTCCTGGTAATGTAATGCATTATCTCATTTAGGAATGTTTGTCATTGGGCCCTATCTTTCACAAGAGGAAAGAAAAGAGTCTGTTTAACAGGAAGCATAATAAATTAACACACTCTTGGTACTTTTAGCAGAAAAGCCTTCTTCAAATCCTATCAGCTTGAAAAATCATCTTTTTTTGCAATCATAAAAATGCAGGTTATGTGGAAAGAAAGAAAATATTCACAAATCTATATCTGTGTCAGTCTTTCAGAGAATATAATAAAGCCCACATATGGAACATGCAACTTGTGTTTACATGCACTTTGACTATTACCTAGAACTTCCAGAGGTAATTAGGTTCTCATATTGAAAAAAAGTCTGAACTAGGTATTATCAGTTTAATAAATGTATTCAAATTCAGAAAGGTTAAAATTCCCCAAAGGACCTCAATTAGCAATGATTGGATCTTGAATTCTATTCCAGATCTTCTGTCACACATCTTATTTAATTTTGTCAATATGACAGCTGCCATTTTCCCACTTACTTGTTTTTAACCAAAACTTTGTTTCATCATATGAGTCTCAGCATAAAATTTTTAAAAAATCAATTATAGATAAAAATTCACAGTTAACTATGCTAAGTGTAACTAAAAAATAAAATGAAATAGTTTATTTGGCATTTATCCTAGTCGAGATAGAGCTCTGTACCCAAGAAGTAGTGCCAGACCACAATTATACAAATGTTATTTTATTTTCTTCAGTGTTGGGAAGTTGAACTCAAGCCTTTGTGAATGATCGGCAGGCCCTCCACCACTGGGCCACACTTCCAGCAACTTTTTCATTTTGAGACAGTGTCTTGCTACATTGCACAGGCTGCTCTGCCCTGGAACTCATGATCTTCCTTTCTCAGCCTCCCCAGTCACTGGTATTACAGACATGAGCCATGGCATCCAGCACAAATATCAATGTTAATGTGCTTAAATTATTATTTTTGCAGCACTGCTATTTGACTTATTAATACTTGCATTTTTACTCCATTTGCCTATCCTATGAAGTCCATTTTTGAATTCAATACTTTAATTAGCTACAAAATTTTCACTTATATCTCTGAATATTTCTATAGTTGATGAGGATTCCTCTGGCACTAAGGGCTCATTTACTGACTCACTCATTAATATAGCTCTAAACAGGTAGATACCATTTCTGAATTGAAGTTAAAATATCTTTAAAAGTTATGACCTCTAGGATATTAAATATAGGTTTCTACTGCTAATGTCTAACCTAGTTACATTGAATCATTCAATAATTTTGAAAACTTTCATTGTACTAAGTTCTACTTTCCAAAATCATGTCTTAGAAATTTATTTTGGATATGCCATTTGTTTTTTTTAAGCATCTATTACAAAAATAAACAAAAATAGCACAATGTGAATTTTTAAGAATATTGTTTTCAGGACAAAGAGGAAATATTATGAATGAAAACATCTATTGCTGAAATAGCATTTCCCAGATTGCTTTATATATAAATTTTGTATATATTAACCTGTTTTCACATATCTCTTTTGTCTAAAGTTAATATTGACAAGATAAAAGATGCTGAGCTAAGCCCAATACTGGAGTTTGATTATATCCCTTGCTCTGATAGAGTCACTATAATTTCTCTAACCTTATCTACAGCTAATCTGTAAACTAATTGTCACTGACAACAAATAATTTTAAGAGATATGTGAAAATTTTTTTGCTTGTGCTGCAATCTGTCTGATATAGATAGATACATGATATATATAGACATGATATAGACTGATATAGATAGATAGCCATAGACTGTCAATATGTGCCTGATTGTGTGGTATATGTTGCTGTCCACTATCATCTTTGTAAGTAGTACCTATGCCTCAATGTCTACACTCTAGACCAGCACTTTCACAGTTCCTGTGTATACTGGTAACTCTACACAAGGAAATTAATGCTGCCAGGTGAATTTAATGGTTACATCAACTCAGAGGTTCAAAAATAGTAGGTCTTTTTATGTTAGATGAGGTGTATACCAGAAGTGCCAAAAATGGTATGCATATTTTAAGAATTGTTATCTGACAGTGGAATCAAATTATAGAAGCAATGTGTAGTTGATGTTCACTCAAAAGATGGAGCTAATCAAATGACTGCCAAAGAAAGTGGCCAAAGAGCTGTTGTTGTTAGGTGCCATAGAGTTATGTCCGACTCATAGTGACACTCACAGGGTTTTTAATAACTGATTGCCTCGGGAGTGGATTGCAACGTCCTTCTCCCATTTTTGCGGTGCTAGGAATTGAACCCAGGACCTCAGAGACTGCAAAGCGGTTCTCTATCAACTGAGGTGTTGTTTTTGTTTTTTGTTTCTTGGGGGTTGAACCCAGGGCTTACGTGCAGATTTTGCAAGTGCACTCCCACTGGGCTACATCCCCAGTCCATTTTTTATTTTTTTATTTTTTTATTTTGTGTCACAGTCTCACTAGGTTACACAGGCTGCATGGAGCCTCCAACTTGGGACCCTCTTGGTTCTGCCTCCTGAGTTGCTGGTATAACAGAAGTGTACCATTAAACCTGGTTTACCACAGTTATTATTCAAAAAGCACAAGACCATTTTGAAGTGGAATTTGAAATTTAATAATGTTAAGGAAGTTCAATAACAATGGAGGTGTGAGTATGCAACAGAACCTCCAACACACCTAACAACTGCCCACACTAGTGATAAGTTTAAGACACATGGTACTGTACATTTTGTGCCTAAGAAAAGAGCCAGGAGGTCTCAAGCAGCAACACATCCTGCCTGTGCTGCTATGACATTGGAACAGTTGATATGCCCAGTACAGACGTCTACCACACAATGTACAAGTGAAATGGGAGCATTTTTAAAACAGCAAAATGGAACTTTTTGTCCCAAGATGTAAATATATTATTCTGGCACCCTCTATACTTATAAGTATACATATATCCTCCCATAAAAGCACATTTTTTTCATGTATTCTGAATTTAACAGATTAGGGCCTAGGTAAGTGACAAAATTTTTAAAGCTTGATTATGGCATTTGTTGGTTTACTCTTATTTACATTTTAAAATATTAAGTTTTTCAAGGTATTACATGGGGATTAAAAGTATTCAGAACTCGTCATTTCAGGAAATATATAGTTTAGAGGAGGAGGAAGCCACAGAACACAGAATGAGGAAATGTTATAGTTACCAGTCAGTTATATACACAGTGTTGTTTAGGAGTCTGGAAATTACTTGAGGTTTTACTAGAGAACATTTTAGAGAGGAAATGAAATTTTAGCTGTCTTAAAGGCAAATGTGAAATTAAAAAAAAAAAAGAAAGTATTCAAACTTGAATTCTAAATCTTGTCTCTGTCATTTCATAGCTTTGTTGCCTCAGGAAGGAAATTAATTATGTCCAGACCTTAGTTTCTTAATCTTTACAATAAACCATTGCTTCAGAGATTTGTTTGAAGAATCCATGTAAAATCACCAAGCATAGTGCCTTATTGATGGGAGGCTCCCAATAATCCTGCATAAAAATGGACAAAAGTTTCACAAAAGAAAAGGGAAATTATACATAAAGAAAATTAGGTAGGCAATATAACAGAAGAGAATTAAGGCAAAAGATATTCATCATCTGCCAAGTATGCTAGTTTGATTGGCATAGGTGAAAAGTATACAGAAAAATAGGGGGGCAGATTATCAAATCTTCCCCTAAAGAAATCTAGATCTGATCTTTTGGCTGTGGGGAGTGACAGAAAGTACTTCAACATGACTACCTGTTCTGAAAGCATTTTCAACCTCAATCCAATAGAAGCAAACTAATTTTTGTCTAAAAATTGTCCATATGCAGCCCTTAATCATTTTCTGACTATACTTATTTAACTTCAGCCTTCAATTATGCTTCTCACAGTGGTTTAATGATGGAGTGATGCAGAATTGCTAAGTTAGTACCAATTTATCATTCAGCTAAAAAAAATTAAAGACACTTGGATGGAGTACCTTAAGTCTTTAAGGAGGAATTCCAGCATCTCATGGAAACCTGTTGCTGTATTTCAAGAGATCATAGTAGTTAAAATCAAATACTCTGACAATACAATGAAAACAAAGATGAAGATTCCTACAAATTTTGAAAATCATACAGGACACAATTTTAAAAATCATTCTAAAGCTACTGTCTGGACTGACTACTGTACTCAACTAAGATTCCCGGCAGGTAAGTCAGAGTGAGTTTGTAACTGCATTTAGAAGAATAGTATTGCCAACACATTCAAGAAGTTTAGAAATTCTCACAAAGACTACTTTGGGACTTTATTCAATAACATACTTCTGATCTGCCACGCGTTTATTTTTAACAATAACTACTTTTCTGAAAAAGAAGGTGTGTGTGTTTGTGGGTGGGTGGGTGTGGGTATGTGTGTTTGTGTGTGTGTGTGTGTGTGTGTGTGTGCAGGAAGAATAAGGAGACAGTAATTATAATGTTTATTCTTTAGTTTACTCTGCCAGTGACATTGTTGGTATTTCTGAGATGAAGCATCATACTTTATAATTAAATATATGCCAAGATTGCTGATGCCTGTCTTGGTCCTTGAAAGAGTTCAAGTCTTTGGTGTACTCATATTCTTAGTTACTTTGCAAAAACTCTAATGAAGGAAGTGAGAAAGATATGTTAATATTTAATAAGCCTACTGATCGATTGCTGTGTCTCCTAAAATGTTCATCTCTTTAACTGGTGGGAAATGAACTTCATTAGGATTTCTCTGTTACCTTTGGTTCCTTGTTAACATTTTCCCTTTTGGTGCCCTGAGACAAAATGTGTAGCTTTTTCTATGAATCTCTGCCAACCATACTCTCCTACACTATTTTCCATATCCATTTGCTCAGAAAAGTGAATATAAATCTCATTTTGCAAGGAAAATGTTATCTGCTCTTTGTGATCTAAAGTAAAATTCATGAAATGGTATTTTTATGATTCATAGAAATAACAGGGAGATTGATTTAATATATGGAAGCTAGTACTACATTTAGTTTCAAGCTATGAATATCAAAGATTAACATACTTTTTGATCTTTTAGCTTCATTTTACATATTTTATTTGAAAAGCAAAAGATAAATATAGAATTCCTTAAAAAGAAAACTACTAGGAAAAGTTTTTTCATTTACGTTTTTATAAAATTTCATTTATTTAAAAGATATCTAACGGAAGAGGGCCTGCAGCTGTAACCTGGTGGCAACCGATCCAGTCAGATCTCAGAAGCTAAGCAGGGTTGTGCCTGGTTAGTACTTGGATGGGAGATTGCCTGGGAACACCAGGTGCTGTAGGCTTGGGAAAAAGACCTGGCAACCGACTCCCAAAAATCAATCTGCCATTGAAAACCCTATGAGCAACAGAAAGCACTGACAATAGTGTTTCCCCTATTGTATATAGGGTCACTATGAGTGGGATACCGACTCAAGGGCACCTAGCAACAACAATGGAAGAGGAAAAGGCAATAGAGAGCAACACTAATATATTATTAGTAGTAAAAGAGAAATAAAAATTCTGACTCATAAAATAATTGTCAATGTAACAATTTGAGATTTTCTCATTTATCGTTGTTTCAGATAATATATGCATATATAATTCACATTGAATTTGTGCATATGATTCACATTGGTAAGAAAAAAATGGTTATATATAGGTAACTTAATATTGCCAGAAACTTGTTAAACATGTAATGTATAGTATCTAATTTAAATCTCATAACAAGGAAATTAGATATATATTATATACTAACATTATTCCTATGGGAAAAGGACATGACAATCCACTCTGGAGGCAATCCCCAAACAGTCAGCTATTGAAAACCTTATGAATAACTATGAGTCGGATATGACTAGAGGGCACCTAACAACAATAACAACAACAATATTATTCTTGCCTGCAGACTCCTGTGGCGTCTGATCCTGTCAGATCTTGAAAGCTAAGCAGGGTTGGGTCTGGTTAGTACTTGGATGAGAGACCGCCTGGAAACACTACATACTGTAGGCTTGGGAGAAGGACCCAGCAACCCACTCCCAAAAACCAATCACCCATTGAAAACCCTATGAATAGCAAAGAAACACTAACGATACTGTTTTGCCTATTGGTCGTATGGTTGCTATGACTGGGATACCGACTGGACAGGACCTAACAACAGCAAATATTATTCTTATTTTACCGATGAGAAATCCTAGGATAGATTATGTAAGAAACTTTCCCAAAGTCCTAAAATGTTTTTAAAAAGTTATAGACCCTAATGGACATTTAAATCAAAGCATTATACTTCTAGAACCTGAGTAACTGAAGGGTATATTTTCATACACACAAGACCAAAAACACTATGGGCTGGTCCTCACTATGAGTGTATTGGAAATTCATTCACATTAACTTTGATTCTTTAATGTTTGGAAACCAAGAAAATTCTACCATCAGCAAAGGACTACTCTTGAAGCAATGCACTTAATAACTGACTATGATTGGCATTGTTTAGACAGGGATGGAGGAAGTGAAGATTTCTGCCCATTCTCTCTTAGTTTCCTGAATTACATTCTTACTCAATTAAAATAATCATAATGAGGTCCATTTAGAAGTAAGGCTTTCCCTTTTGTCCGATTCTCAAACAGCCTCTCTCTTGTTCAGCTTCTTTGTTTGGATGCTTTCTTCTGCTTTCTTTGAAAAGCAGAACATCATTGTCATATTGACTAAAATACCTGGTTCCACTCAAAGCTGTGCTTCCTGGAAATACTATATAAAATATTATTGATGTGACAGTGTTAAATATGAACAAACACTTCATTATCATTTAAAAACATTCCTGAAAGTTGCAACTGTGTGGTAGGAGGAAAATGTGAAAGAGAGAATTTGGATGAAGGAGGTGACATAACATAAATTTATGAAGTATTAAACAACAACAACAATAACAACAACAAACAACATGACAAAATTTTGGTCATTATTTGGAAGTGAAATATAAAATTAAGCCACTGAATTCATGTTTAAGTTATGATATCTACCTAATACAATATATGTGGAAACAGGTACCATATTGCTTCAATCTCTTCTTAAATTGAGTTCCTGAGATTTAATTTGTAAGAATTGTACATTTCTCCTATCATAACCTTGCCATTCCTCACAAATAATTTTTTGGTAAAATCCTGTG
>VMDO01025604.1:0-27949 GCA_007922755.1 Pedetes capensis | reverse complement strand
AATAATATCCATATGCCTACAAGGAAGGCCAGTTAATATGACTATTATTCAAATTTATGCACCCACCACCAAGGCCACAAATGAAGAAAGGGAAGACTTCTATCAGCTTCTGCAATCTGAAATAGATCAAACATGCAATCAAGACATACTGATAATCACTGGTGACTGGAATGCAAAGGTTGGAAGCAAAGAAGAAGGCTCAGTAGTTGGAAAATATGGCCTTGGTGAAAGAAATGGTGCTGGAGATCACATGATAGAATTTTGTCAGACCAATGACCTTTTCATGGCAAATACATTTTTTTGAACATCATAAACGGAGACTATACACAGGGACTTCACCAGATGGAACATACAGGAATCAAATTGACTACATATGTGGAAAGAGACGATGGAAAAGCTCTGTACAAAATGTCAAAATAAGACCAGGTGCTGACTGTGGATCAGACCATCAACTTCTCATATGCAAGTTCAAACTGAAGCTGAAGAAAATTAGAACAAGTATAAGAGAGCCATGGTATGACCTTGAGTATATCCCACCTGAGTTCAGAGACCACCTCAAAAATAGGTTTAGTGCATTAGACACAAATGATAGGAGACCAGAAGAGTTGTGGCATGACATAAAAGATATCATTCAAGAAGGAAGCAAAAAGTTCTTAAAAAGACAAGAAAAAAAGAAAAGACCAAATTACATGTCAAAAGAGACACTGGACCTTGCCCTTGAACATCGAGCAGCTAAAGTAAAAGGAAGACATGATGAAGTTAAGGCACTAAACAGAAGATTTCAGAAGGCAGCTCAAGAAGACAAAAACAAATATTATAATGACAGGGGCAAGGAGCTGGAGGCACAAAACCAAAAGGGAAGAACACGCTCTGTGTTTCTCAAGCTTAAGGAAGTGAAGAAAAAGTTCAATCCTCGAGTGGCAGTAGTGACAGATTCTACAGGGAAAATATTAAATGATGCAGGAAACATCAAAAGAAGATGGGAAGAATATACAGAGTCATTATACAAGAAAGAATTGGTAGATGACCAACCATTCCAAGAGGTTGCATATGAAGAGGAACCAGTGGTGTTGAAGGACGAAGCTGAAGCTGCCTTGAAAGAACTGGTGAAACACAAGGCTCCAGGAATTGATGGGATACCAATAGAGATGTTTCAACAAACAGACGCAGCACTAGAGGTGTTAACATGTTTATGCCAACAGATTTGGAAAACAGCTACTTGGCCAACTGACTGGAAGAGATCCATATTTGTGCCTATTCCCAAAAAAGGGGATCCAACTGAATGTGCACACTATCGGACAATATCATTAATGTCATACACCAGCAAAATTCTACTAAAGGTCATTCAGAAGCGACTGCAGCAGTATATAGACAGGGAATTACCGGAAAATGAAGCGGGATTCTGAAGAGGGCGGGGAACCAGGGACATCATTGTTGATGTCAGGTGGATATTAGCTGAAAGCAGAGAATATCAGAAAGATGTCTGTCTATGTTTTATTGATTATGCAAAAGTATTTGATTGTGTGGATCATAACAAATTATGGATAACACTTTGGAAAATGGGAATACCAGAACACCTAATTGTGCTCATGAGAAATCTGTACATGAACCAGGAGGCAGTTGTTCAAATAACTGAGTTATTTGAACACTGAAACACTGAGTGGTTTAAAGTTGAGAAAGGTGTGCGTCAGGGCTGTACACTTTCACCCTATCTCTTCAATTTATACGCTGAGCAAATAATCCGAGAAGCTGGACTTTATGAGGAAGAACGCAGCATCAAGATTGGAGGAAGACTCATTAACAACTTGCGTTATGCAGATGACACAACTCTGCTTGCTGAAAGTGAAGAGGATTTAAAACATTTACTGATGAAGATCAAAGATCATAACCTCAATATGGGTTACAACTAAACATCAACAAAACAAAAATCCTTACGACTGGGTCAGCATGCAACTTCACAATAAATGGAGAAAATACTGAGGTTGTCCAAGATTTTGCTTTGCTTGGCTCTATAATCAACACCCGTGGAAGCAGCATTCAAGAAATCAAAAGATGCATTGCTCTAGGAAAAGCTGTGGCAAAAGATCTCTTTAGAGTATTGAAAAGCAAAGATGTCATATTGAAGACGCAGGTGCGTCTGACTCATGCCATAGTATTTTCAGTGGCATCATATGGTTGTGAAAGCTGGACATTGAACAAAAGAGACAGAAAAAGAATTGATGCTTTTGAATTGTGGTGCTGGAAACATCTATTGAATATACCATGGACTGCCAAAAGAACGAACAAATCTGTCCTAGAAGAAGTGCAACCAGAGTGCTCCTTGGAAGCAAGAATGGCCAGACTGCGTCTTACATATTTCGGACATGTAGTCAGGAGAGCTCAGTCCCTGGAGAAGGATATCATGTTTGGTATAGTGGCAGGTCAATGCAAAAGAGGAAAACCCTCCACCAGATGGATTGACACAGTGTCTGAAACAATGGGCTTAAACATAAATAAGATGGTTTTCCTGGCACAGAATCGGCAAGTGTTTCGATCTGCTGTACATAGGGTCGCTATGAGTTGGACTCGACTCGATGGCACTTAACAACAACAACAACAGTGAAGGGCTGGGATTTAGCTCAGTTGGTAGAGAGCTGCTCTGCAGTCTCTGAGGTCCTGAGTTCGATTCCCAGCACTGCAAAATGGGAGAAGGACATGGCAACCCACTCCCAAGGCAATCCTGAAACAATCATCCATTGAAAATCCTGTGAGGGTCACTATGACTCGGACTGTACTAGACAGCACATAACAACAACATTAGTAATGAGTCATTTTTCTATCTCAGAATGTAGCCATGTGGTCATAGTTTATTACTTTATAAAATATGTGCTGATTTACATTTGCTAATATTTTATTTAGGATTTTTACTTGTTGTTGTTAGGTGCCAGGGAGTCAGATCTAACTCATAGCAACCTTATGTACAAGAGAAGGGAGCACTCCCTGACAGTGTGCCATGCCCAGAGCTTTGTCAGTGTGTCTTTGCTATTCACAGGGTTTTCAATGGCTGATTGTTTCACGAGTGGATTGCCAGGTCCTTCTCCTTAGCCTGCAGCACCACGTGTTCCCAGGCAGTCTCCCATTGAAGGACTAACCAGACCCCACCCCGCTTAATTTCCGAGATCAGGGGGAATCAGATACCAGGGTGCTAAGGCTGCAGACCATGATTTTTACATAGAGATTCTTTAATGAAATTAAAGTATTTTCTTATGTTATTATTATTTCAGAGGGGCTGTTTGGGTGCATCTTATTTTAGTATGAATGATATAATTGCTGTGCTAAAGAAAAATACTGAAATCTTTTCTCCCAGGGCTCTGTAGTGATTTAAATGTCACTGGAATTATATACATATTACCAGCTTGTGTCATCCATTTGTGACAGTGCTGAGATCTGGTGCTTTCTTGTGGTTACATCTTTGGTTACTTTCTCAATTTCTCACATGGTTATTGGAGTTTCCTATCTCTTTTGTGGCAAATTTTAATAATTTCCATTTAAAAAATCATTTCTCTTATTTAACTTTTCACATTCATCTATCTAAAATTGAGTTTCAAATTAGAATTCACATTTTCATTTTCTCTCTCTCCTATTTTTAACATTGCATACTACTTTCTTTTATTACATCTTGATTATATTAGTGAGGATGATGTTATTTCATACCATAGTGCCTATATCTATATTTCATATTTTTACATTTTTTTCCCTTAATAAGATGATGGGGTTTTTTTGTTTGTTTATTTGTTTTTTGTTGTCTTCTTTATTTTTTGGTTGTAGGTTTTTGTTGTTGTTGTTTTTTGTGGGGTGTTTTTGCTTGGAGGTTGGAGTCAAGACATTGCATATATCTTGCAAGTGCTCTGCAACTTGGCTGCATGGCCTCCCCCATTTTTTACTTTTTATTTTTTATTTTGAGACACGGTCTTGCTGAGTCATGCAGGTTGCCTCTGGCCTCCAACTCAGTAAACCTCCTGCCTCTGCCTCCTGAGTTGCTAGGATTACAGATGTGCACCCTCATGCCTGGCTAATAAATTAATTCTTGAAGGCTTCTGTGTGTCTTAATTTATACAACACATGGCATGCTCTCTTAACTTTACCACAGGTCCTAATTGTTCTTTTCTGGGTTCAGAGAACTTGCATATTTATTTTCCTGACCACTCTAGGCAGATAAATTGTGAATCAAGTTTAAGGCTTTTAGTTTTCCTGTGGGCTCTGGTTAGCCATAGCCCATAGTTTCTATTATGTTTAGTGTTTAGATTTTTTAGATTGCAGTAGGATTGAGAAGTGAAAAACTGGGGAAGCAAGCATATGTTAAAAGCGGGGAGGAGGACCCAGAGAAAAAGAGAACATCAATTGAGCAGAAAGCCATGCCCAGAGGCTAAGTCTGTCTTTCTCCTGAGCTTCCTCCCAGGCTGTAGAGATGCTGGTGGAGAGCCTGCTGGCACAGCAAGGCCACAGAGGACCTGGAAGGTAATACCAGCGCTGCGTTAGTCCATTGAGCTTTGGTAACAAAGTGCTGTGGACTGGGTAGAAACAGCAGATCTTCCTTTCTCATGGTTCTGGAGATGGGAAAATCAAGGTGTTGGTGATCCCGTTTCTGGTGAGGACTTACCTTCTGGTTCAGAGCAGGTCCCTCCTCAGTGTGTCCTTACATGGTAGAAATAGGAAGCTAGCTTTCCAGGGACTCCTTATAAGGGCACTAGCTACAAGGCTTAGGAACCCACCTAGGTGACCCAAGCACCTCTCTAAAACCTCACTTCCTAATGAATGGAGGGGGAGAGGATTTGAACAAATAAATTCTGGGGGAGAGAGACCCATAGCATAGAACATGAACCACACTATAGCAAGGACAGGAACCACATATCCAGGAAGCAAGAGAGTATTGTTTGTGGGAACAACAAGAATTAGGGTGAATACAGGTAATTTTGGAGGTAGGCATGGGAAAGGTATTTATGGTGCTTAATTTTATGTGCTAACTTGACTGGACCATAGGGTGCTGAGAGGTATTTGGTCACATGTTATTGTGGATGAGTCTGGGAGGGTATTTCTGGATGAGATTGACATTTGAATGGGACACTAAGGAAAGCCAACCCCTCTCTAGAGTGGGTGGACCTGATCCAACGAGTGGAGGGCCAGAGTACAACAAAAAGACTGAGGAAAGCCAACCCCTCTCTAGAGTGGGTGGACCTGATCCAACGAGTGGAGGGCCAGAGTACAACAAAAAGACTGAGGCAGAAAGCCTGCCTGCCCAACTGCTTTTGAGGCTGATTTTGAAATCCAGCTGAAGCATCAGCTCTTCTTGGGTCTCAAGACAGCCTAGGGACTGGATAACACCATCTGTCAGCAGTTCTCTCCTATCTTCAGTTTGCTGACTGCAGATCTTGGGACTTCTCAGGTTCCATAATCATGTGAGCCCATTCTTGACAATAAATCTCTTTATGTATATGTATATGTATGTATGTGTGTGTGTGTGTGTGTATATATATATATATATATATATATATATATATATATATATATACAATATACATACATATTAGGGCTCTTCAAAGACAGAACCAATAGGGATGTGCATATGTGTGTGTATATATACACATATGTATATACATACATATGTGTATATATGTATATATGCACACATATATGTATATATGTCTATGTATATATATGTGTGTGTATACATATACATATACATATATACATATATACATACACACATATGTATATATATGTATATATATACATACACACACATATATGCACATCCCTATTGGTTCTGTCTTTGGAGAGCCCTAATTATTACAGTGACCTGGGGGTTTAGCTTATTTGGTAGAGTACTGCTCTGTGTTCTCTGAGACCCTGGCTTTGATCTTCATAACAGCAAAAATGGGAGAAAGACATGGCAATCCTCTCCCAAAACAATCCCCAAACAATCTGCCTTTGAAAACCCTATTTCTCCAATTCTGTAGTTGGTTTTGAGAGAGAAGAAAACACAAAACTGAGCTGGGTGTGGTGGCACACACCTGTAATCCTAGTGGCTTGGGAGGCAGAGGCAGGAGGATCGCAAGTTTGAGACCAGAGGCATTCTGCCTAATTTGGCGAAACCCTGTCTCAAAAAAGTAAACAAAAAAATGGGCTGGTGGTGCAGCTCAGTGGTCCAGTACTTGGAAAGAAAACCCAAGACCCAAAATAGACAGTGTGGGGGAAGTCTGAAAAAGCAACGGGAACCAAAGCTGAGTTACAAGATCTGTTGTGAAGGAGATGCTGAGGAGTCTTGGTCTACACTGGCAACACTGCTGTGATTCCCTAACAGGAAAGGCTTAACTAAATTTTCTAACCTAGAGGAGTAAGTTAGGGCCTCCAGCACTGACACTGAGCTCACTCCTTCCCAAAGAGGTGGAAGGTCATAAATGCGAGTTCATAGCACATGTACGTCAAGGACGCATCAGCAATCATGGCACTTCTAGATTTAAAGAGACAATGAATAGGTCAGGGCTTGTTGTCCGTGCCTGCATCTGCACTGGGACACCCATCTGAGGTGAGAATTACCATCTCTTACTGATCAGTACCTCATGCACCAGCGTGGGGGATTGCGAGGTGGGGTGGGAGGGTGAACCTGCCCAAAGTCACCCAATAAAGGTCAACATAGCTGGATGGATTCCAACTCAGGTCTTACTTTAAAATAACATATTTAACCATTTTGTTATATTGCTTCAATGAAATATTTCAAGCACTTTCCAGTGACTGAATCTACTGAATTACCACAAATACCTCTGTCCACATGTAATAGCTCTACTCAAAGTATCCCCCACATGTCTGTCAGCTTGTCATGCTGTGGGGGCTTGTTTGTCACTGTGATGCTGAAAGTTACGCCACTGGTATTTTAGATACCAGCAGAGACACCTATGATGGACAGGTTTTAGCTGAGCTTCCAGACTAAGACAGACTAGGGAGAAGGATCCAGCAGCCCACTCCCTAAACAATTCGACACTGAAAACCCTATAAATAGCAGAGAAGCACTGTCAAATACAGTGCCAGAAAAAGAGCCCTCCAGGCTTGAAGGCATTCAAGAAACAACTAGGGAAGAGTCGACCTTAATGCTGGGAATGGAGTAAGGCTCCTGAGACCTCCTTTTGCTGATGTGACACAACTCAAAATGAGAAGAAATAGTGACTGCAACATTGAATTCAAACATAAAAAGATGGTGTGCATGGCACAATGTTGGGTAGTGTTTCATTCTGTTGTACATAGGGTCACTATGAGTCGAACCAACTCCATGGCACCCAACAACACCCAAAGCATATTCTTAGTTACCATTTGCTCCATCCTGCTGAGCTAAATTAAAGCAAGGGAGTACTTTTGTTTCTCCAAAAGTTGGAGTATAACCAGAGTACTTTCATTTGTGTGCAGGAATTAGGAATAAAGTTTTGTTTTCTTTCTTAGATATTTAAAAGATTTTCTTAAGTCTTCAATCATTACATTGAGAGGAAGCTGTATTACATATTTACTTTGGTTCATTCTAAGATTTTAATTCTATCTTCAATTAAGTAAGACACAGAAACCATACCTCAATTAAAGGAAGGAGAGTATAATTTTCATGCAGAGGGGGCAAATGAAGACAATGACTTTTGGTTTCTTTACCTGTATACATAATGAAAGTAAGCAGATCATCTTTATTCCAGTAGTCGAGACTTGGTTGATTTTAGTTTTCATTAAATATGTGTAGCTTCTTTTTTACATGGTTTATTTTTCTGCAGCCTGTTTTCTCAGACCCAGACTGTCTATGTTGACATAAATTGAATGACTACACAAGCAGCCTAATTTCAAATTCAAACTTGTATCAATATGCTTGTATGTAATTTGCACCTCCTTATGACTAATTATGAGTTGTGCATAATCTCTCAGTCTGAAGCTTTCCCTCCAACCAACTTTGAAATATATTTCTGTAAAAGGGCACATGAATCATTGAGGCTTGCACAGAAAATTAAAACTGAGGTTTGCACAGAAAATAACCATGAGAAGATTATCATATATTCTCTGACTCTTTGATCTTTATCAAACCCAAGGCAATGGAAGCCCAGAGTTCCAGGAAGTAGAAAGTGCAGCACATTAGGCAAGCGACAGACAGAACAGGGGTCACATGGGCTCTCCTACTTTGGAAGTTTTTTAAAATTTTGTTTTCTTTGAAAAATGTCAAGCATAAATGGGATTTTTATTTCAGAAGAGCTTGTTAATCAGGCAGATGAAATAGATCCAGTGAGCTTGTTATTTTATACCAAATAGCATTTAAATAAAACCTACTCAGTTTCTAAACTGTTTTATGCTACAAAAATATATATTACGTTTTATATATATATATATATATGTGTGTATGTATATATATACATACACACACATACACACACACGCACACATATATGTACATACATATATATATTTGTTGTTGTTGTTGTTAGGTGCCGTCGAGTCGGTATCCGACTCATAGCGACCCTCATAGGGTTTTCAATGGCTGACTGTTTCGGGATTGCCTTGGGAGTGGATTGCCAGGTCCTTCTCCCATTTTTGTGGTGCTGGGAATCGAACTCGGGACCTCAGAGACTGCAGCACAGCGCTCTACCAACTGAGCTAAATCCCAGCCCCTATATATATTTAGGGACATTAAAATAATTTTTCAAAAACCCAAAGCAAACAAAACACTTCAAAACACAACCAATTTCAATTTTCATATTCCTGTCCTATCTTTATATTAATATACTCATTTAATGTCCAGCTCTCTGGCTGTGAAGGAGAAATAAAACTCCGGAGCTAAATGCTATTCCCAAAGGCAGGTATCTTATGACAGCCATGGCCTTGTGGAAAAGAACCCAAATGTTCTCACCCTGTGGCTATACTGTGCTGCCAATCCCATTACCCGGTTCCCATCACCCCCAAGTCCTCAAATTCCTATTTACTAGTGATCCCAAAATTAAAAATACATCTTGTTTTTCCCCACTGCATAACAATAACAACAGAAGTTCCTGGAGGGCCAAGACAGATTCTATTAATCCCAGTGCTTAATATAGCGCTGGGCCCACAGCATATTCAGTTATGAAATAAAAACAATAAAAAAAAAGGAAATTTGTGTCTTTCTGTTGTTGCCTTTAAATCTATCCCCTCTCCTTAATTCTCCTTACTCTCTATATTCTCCTGAGATCACAGATTTGTGATAAAGAAGAACAAATCACTGTTGCCACATTTAACACTTGTACATTTTATTTAATTAAATCAGCCATTGTACAACATTGCAGCTATGTATTGTTAGTGTTGTATTTTTTTCCATTAACTAATACATGCCCTCATAGATATATTCAATTAGTGTTATCACCATGGGAACAAGATGCTGATTCATCAACTGAAAATTCACTTCTTCTCACAGTATTCAAGTTTTTTGATAACACAGCAAAACTCAAAATCAAAAATAAAAGAAGGTGAATAACCATTATGTTGCTACACAGACATCATCTGCACTGCAAATAACACAACAGAAATGCTTGTCTTGAGCTCCAGTGAAGGTTTTGACAAGAAGGCCATGGTGTGTCTCAAAAAGTTACACCATAGGCCGCTCTCATTTTGGCTGCCAGAGAATGCTTTTTTCCTATCCAACTGCCAAAATGTGCTAGCATTTGAAGCTTAGGAGATTTGGCTTATGGGAAACCTCCCTCCCAGGAAATTTTCTCTCTTGGCAACGCCACTTTACATGATGAAGTGCCATTGTTTGTCACATTTGTTTTTGACAGTCGGAGCAATGAGTCATTTTTGCACAATGGGAAAAGACCAGATAGAATTGGAAAAAGTTCAATCCTTGGAGGATAGACCAGTTTTTTAAAATTTCATCTTCATTGAATATACTTTAACAAATAACTGATTCAAAATGTATACTGTTCATATGAATATATTTATGAATATATATATGTTAAAATGCTACACAGCTTCAACCACTAGAGGAATAAGAAATAAGGTAATGGAAATCACTCAGATTGTTATAGCCCCTTCCTTGAAACAAACAAACCAAAAAGTGCACCAAGTACACTGAAGAATTTCCAGGGGAGTTTGGATTTCAAATAAATAAACCAAACATTTTAACCAAAACCAAATTTTCAAAGGATTTCTCAATCTTGTCCACAAGCTGAAAAACAGATCCAGCTGTTAAGTGAAAAGTGCTCACTCAGGGCAAAAAGAAGGAAAACCATTAATGTGATCAGAAGAGGGTTTTTGACTGTGGTTTTGATTTTTAAATGCCACATGCAGATATTAGAGAAGATACAAACCTAGAAAAAAAAGAAAGAAAAAGAAACCACTCCAACATGGTAAAGGAGCTTAACCTTTTGTGTAGTGGGTAAATCTGGTTTCCAATGAATTATCTACAGTGCAGTGGCCAGAAGAAAGTACCACCAGTAAGACAGCGTGGTTTGCTAAAGCAGCAATGAAAACTGGAAAACTACAGTAGTTATAGCTTTTAAAATACCCTGCCAACGTGTCCAAAATCTAAAAGACCTGAAGATGCTAGAACGCCACCAGATGTAGCTTCTAGCAACTGAATAACCCACTCTTTCAATCTGTTCGCCTTCTGCTCCCTTCTTCCCCTCCCTTAGAGTGGCTGTTGGAGAGTCATAAATTATGGCTGGCTGGCACCAGCAAGCACTTCTTAGGACAGTTCTTCAAGATTATTAACCCATCTGTAATTAGGAGCAATGGCTACTCTGGAAGTTCTAAGGACATGATTGATAGGTCTGAAGTGCTTCTTTTGCAGTAGAACTGTATCATCATTCGATTGTGTTAGCAATATCTTAATTAACCATTGTTCAGCAGTTTCTAGAGGCCTTTTATTCCATGATGCCCAGTGTAGTTATAATAGGCAGTGGTTTTAATTTTAACATGTTCATCTGAGCATTTCAGCTATATACATTGTACATGGTTATCCTTTGGAAGGATTCCTCTACATGTCACTTGAAGAGGTCTGCAGGTGAAGTTCTTCTGATCAATGGATTTTCATGGAGCTTATGCAGAAGCAAGAACAATGGAGGTGGCCAGTCCCCAAATTAGCACGGGCACACAAAGTAGTGGATACAGCATCTGGAATGAAGGATGCTATCTTTGGTCACAAATTAGCTTATCGTTAAAGAGTGGGTGAAAACTAAAAGAAAATGTGGTATATTTGCTAACAGTGGTAGTGCCAGGGGATCCCATTAATTAGGTCAGTGAGCTCTCTCCTCTAAGGAAATGGAAAGGCGCCTATTGAGTGAATGTGTGGTTTCTGATGGGAGAATTGGGCAGCCCCTCATTCGGCCTCTTGCTTCGGGTCCTCCTTGCAGAAATGTCGAAGGAGTTGCTGGAGATCGCGCTGGAGGTCGTCCTGGTCTAGTGCTTGTGGCACATCCTCCAGGTGCTCCAAGTCAATGCATTTCCCATGCTGGTCCTTCACCACAGCCCTCTTCTGTGTACTGGTTTTACTCATTGTTGTCCTGGAGGAAAACCAAGGAGAGAGCATTAGGCTCTGTCTTCACTACAAGAAGGCTCAGTGTGAGGGTAACTGCGATATTAACATAGTACTTATTTCTAGATAGTTCCACACCAAGCTATTAGTACAACTACAAGCATCTTTCCATCTCTATCTTTTAAACATGGCTTTCCTATCTGAAATGACTCAAGAGACTTGAAAATGTGTATTTTGGAAGGAGGAGTATATTTTAAATCTTTAAGAAACACTTCAAATAAATGAAACCATGTTTTAATATGATTTTCTCAAAAAGAAACCATATCATCATCTGTTTTGGTGAAGTTATATCAATCTAAAAGAGTCCAGTTCTCAGTGAAATAAAGATTCCACAAGCACCTTTCAATAGGCTAAGAAAAGTTGTTGTTAGGTGCCATCCAGTGAAGTCTGACTCACAGAGACCCTATGTTCAACAGAATGAAACACTTTCTGACACTGCCATGCCCGGTACTATGTCAGTACTTCTCTGCTATTCACAGGGTTTTCAATGGCTGATTGCTTCAGGAATGGTATGGGAGTGGGCTGCTATGAGGAGGAAGAAAGTGGAAAGACCCCTGAAAGACAAATGGCTTCTCTGTATCCCCAGGACCCCCAGGTACTTTGCTCCTTCTGTGGAACCTACCATTATTTGACAATTGTTTGCTCCCTTACTGCCTTATCAGACTAGCAGTGATATGAGAAAAGAAGCTATTACCTACTATATTTCACACTATTATTTTCCTGTGCCTCTACTTGAAAATAGTTACGCCAGTATTTGTTCATTCTGTTTTTCTCACTTGTTGTTGGGTGCCGTCGAGTCCTATCCGACTTGTAACGACCCTTATAGGGTTTTCAATGGCTGATTGTTTCGGGATTGCCTCGGGAGTGGACTACCACATCCTTCTCCCATTTTTGTGGTGCTGGGAATTGAACTCGGGACCTTAGAGACTGCAGAGTGGCGCTTCACCAACTGAACTAAACCCCAGTCCGTTTTTCTCACTACTTGCTTGTAAATATAATTCTTCATTCCACAAATACCTGATGAATGTGGTTTATGTGGCAGGCATAATTATTACAAATAAAAAAACTCAATCTTGGAGAGTTTAAGCAACAACCTCAGATTAAAATAAATAACTGTTAGCATGCACTGGTGCCAAGGGTCCAGGATTCCTGAGTCTGAGTCTGAAACCACTAAGCCACGCATCTTCACTTCAAACCAGCACAGGGAAGGAGCAGCTTTGGTAGCTCAACCCAGCATTTTCCTTATGGATATCTAGTGTGCAGAAGTTACAAGTTGTGCCTGCCACCTAACACCTCTACATATTCACTAAGATCGTCTCGATTTTTAAAAAATGATTAACTTCAGCCAAAATACTTCCAGCTTTCTTTTGGACACCTTGTTTCCTTCTCCCTTCCTCTCTCCTGTTCTCTTGGTCTCCCCTTTGATGCTACATGAGTTATTGTGCATTTGGAGGCAAATTTATTCCTCTTAGTGAAATGGTCAAATTTGACTCCCCGGGTTGAAACCAGATTATGTTTTTCTAACTATTTGGCATCCATTGTTTTTTTTCCTCCAAAACAGGCAAATATGCACTATTTCTGTCAAGAGCAAGGAGAAACTTTTGCAGCACTGATGTCAGGGAGCTTCCAGGCCTCTATCACAGGGCATTTCCTGCACTTTCTTCTGGTATATGCAAATGAGCATGCTTTTGAATATGCACATGTATATGAGTGAATGTCTTCAGCAATATATAACATTAAGTATTGCACAGGACAAATTTGTTGTTGTTGTTAGGTGCCGTCGTGTTGGTGTCTCACTCATAGCGACCCTACATACAACAGGCGAAACACTATTGTCAGTGCTTCACTGCTGTTCATAGGGTTTTCAATGGCAGATTGATTTTCAGGAGTGGGTTGCTAGGTCCGTCTCCCAAGCCTACAGCACCTGGTGTTCCCAGGCGGTCTCCTATCCAAGTACTAACCAGGCCTAACCCTGCTTAGCTTCCCAGATCTGATGGGACTAGATGCTACAGGGCTACAGCTGCAGGCACAGGACAAATAGAGTTCCATAAATGAATTGCTGGTAGAATTTGCGTTGTCTATATCCTTGGCTTCAAATTCAATAGCTTATAATGGGGAATTTTGAATTAGTTTGTCTCCAAATTTATTCCAATTTAAAGATCCTGTGATGTGAGGGCATGTAGGGGCTGTATAGTTTCATGTGAATAATTGGCTAACAGACTTAAAAGTTCAAAACATAAAAAGCATTTCATCCTTAATTCATGTGGCATTTAAAAAATTCTAAGAGAGCTATTACACTCTTTTAAATTTCTAGCTGCTGCCATTTTTCACATTTGATTGGAGGGCAGCATTGCGACAGAACCTTTAATTTTGTGTTCTAATTATTATGTTCCAGAGGCTTAAAATAACCTTGTAGAGTACTATAAATGACAATCCTTTTCAATGGTGTGGAAAGCACAATAGTAATGTGGGTTCCCATTGTGTCTTTTCACCACGAAGCTGAGAACATTTTACTCATTCCGATACTTACAGTGCTGCCACAGGAAAGGAGAGAAGTGGGGGGAAGTCATGGGAAGGATGCTCAAGTTTGTGCACAGAAAGGGCTGCTTGCCACTTCCCCTCAATGTCTTAGTGTACTAAATCCCCCGGTTTCAACAGCACTAGGGACACTTCAACTCATGGGCATCAAGCTCATGCTCATGTTACTTGGCACTCACATGCAGAGTCATCACACAGCTTGTTAAAAACAAGAAGCATGTATCAGTCAGTGTAATGACTAAGACTGAGCTGAATGGAGCTGGTCAAAATGTTAATTTGTGAGCAATTGATTAGGGTCCTCTTCCTGTGCTGGCCAAATCTACCAACACAGTGGGATTTCCCAGCTGGTTGGCTTCAATGGCATTGGTGACTTGCTAAAAGCCGTGGAGGCTGGATGGGCCAGCACACTTCTCACCGTCACGACACCTCAGCGTGACTTTCAAAGCATCGGTGGACATTTCAGCTGCAGCACAGCAACAGACCCAGCATCTGACCAAAACTTTACAGTGTTATAATACATGAGACGTGGCAGTTCCCAAGGGGCTTTACAGTTATGTAGGGGCTCTGCTCTTTTTTCCTTAAATTTGGAAAATATTTTTGCACTGTTAGTTGGCAAAGCATAACGGCATGCCAACCCAAACCTCTTAATTACTGATCCATCCTCTTTCAGGATTTCATTATCTACTAAACAGGGGAAATGGACTTTCATGTGGCTACCTGTATAACTCAAAGCCTGAGGTAAGAAAGAAAAGAAAGCAAGACATAACTCATTATAATCCACAGACATTTAAAATAGTCTACTGCTTTGCTATATCATAGTCAGATATAAATGAAATCAGGATAAAATAACTCCTAGTAGCAGATATAAGTAGTAAGCTTAATTTAACAAGTCCCTTAAAATTGCTCCTATTTGTGAAAGAGATTTTTTACATTATTCTACAAACATTGCTAACTAATAGCCACACTGATTGACTTTGAATTTCCTCCTCACCTAATCCTACTCCCTTCTACTGTGGAGATTCTAATGATAAATAAAATGGCCAGAGATAAGAAACAAAGTGTAGTGCATATAATTCAGAAAAATCCATCTTTTGAACATCCAAGGTTGGTAGTTTTCAGATGTGAAGAACTAAAAGTATATAAGTCAAGTTTGTTTCTAATACCCAAATACATTCATACATAATTTCAATAGATGTTGCAGCAGTGAAAGAATTTTTTTCAGTGTTGGTGGGCATCCAGTGCAGGGCCCTCCATACACTAAAGCAAGTGCTGTGCCTCTGAGCTGCAAGCTGCAAGCGTAGCCTTGTTGTGGGTGTAACAGATGGCACATCAATAGCATTTAACTTCAAAGTGTTTCGATAGCAAAAATATTTTGTAGCTGTTTGCACATATTTACCATTCCTTTGTCTAAACTCTTGGGGCCAGGTGTGTTTCAGATTTTAGATTCTAGAAAGGTATAGGATATAAATATATCATATATATATATATATATATGATATTACTGATACCCCAGAGGAGGTGGAGGCAGCATCAGGTAATCAAATCCAACTTATACTGACAGCAAAACATGACTTTTCATTCTAAGTAACATAACAAGTCTTTACATCATAATAGCTTCATGCCAGCTCATGGCAAGTTTTACATCAAATTCCATGCCAGTTTATGCCAAGTCAACTTAGCTTGCTATTAACATAGAAAGTTTGTTCTGGTCTTCAGGATTTGGGGAGCTTGGAATCATAGTGGATCTGCCACTGTGGACCCATTTCCTAACTGCTGGGAACCAGAACTTAAATGACTAAAGACTTTTTTTTTTTTTTTAATTAACCGATGGACAGTACATCTCCATTGTCTTTAGTGCCTATCATTGGCAATACTGAGAATATTAGCTGGAAAAGATAATTTGCAACATCTTTATTTGATTGTTTTATTATCTGGGAGTGTGGGATACTTCTGAAATTTTAAAATAAGATAGACAATCATGCTCCAATGCCAGAAGTTCTGACTAGAACTCAGCAGAAGTGGAACTTGGTCATTTACATGTTTTCAAAGCTCCTAGCGTGACACAGATGAAAGACTTAGGTTGAGGAAACATTACTTCATTACTGTATAAATCATTCAAACAGGAAATCTGTCTCTCGAATTATTCTCACCCTTGTATGAATTTGTGTATGAAGTGACACAATGACAATTCTCTTTTCAAACACAAAGGAAACATAAAATATATGGGGAAAAAAAGAAAGAAAGAAAAAAGAAAGAAAAAGTGATGCTTCTATACCTCTTCAAAGTCATCTTTGGCTGAAGGAAGATCAGTGGCTAGACTAGAATCCCCCAGATGTTTCTCCATTCTCTCTCCTCGTACCACAGTTGTTTTAACAACTTTGCTCACTCTACGGCCTTCCACTGGTTCAGCCTGAAATTGTGAGGTACTGGACAAAATGCTGGGTTCAGATAAAGTTACCTAATGAGTGAAGGACACACAAAATACAATTTCTGAAGGCCAAAATTTGACATGTAATGAAATTTTCTATGCTAAACACACACCACTACTACCACCACCACCACCACCACCACCACCACTACTACTACTACTACTTCTACTCCTATATTATATGTTAGTCTTGTAGAAAACAGTGCTTTGGAAAAGAGAAGCAGAGAAAAAATATATATAAACTTTAGTCAGCTGATGATGTCTATTTAATGACTATCTCCATAGCACCAAATCAACTAGTTAACCAGTCACTTGAATAAAAGCTTATCATTCAGTTCTGTAAGAAACTGACTACACAGTGCAATGTAGAAAGCAGTCTATGGTTGAACTCTCTTTGCCCACATTAAAATTATCTCATTTGTACTATGAAGATAATGTTAACTCCCAAAGGAGGAACTTGAAAAGCTATAAGAAATTATAAAGCAGATTTCTAGGAAAGCTCCTGTCTTCAATAATAAGATTTTGAGGATATGAAAAAATACAAAACAGTAAGAACTTCTCAAATTATTTCTCAAAGAGGGTAAACATGTCTCTGAAAGTGGGAAGTAATATACAATGAAACATATAAATCACGGAGTTTCTGGATCTTGATTTTAGTGACTCCAAAATGCAGAAATTTAAACATCAAACATTGAAATAAAGTGACCTTCAGAAGACTGGTGTGCCAATCAGGCCCACAAACCTTAACACCTCATGTATGGTCTCTTCCTACATACCCTTGCCTAGCAAGTGGGATTCTATTCTTTTAAAAATTTTACTTTTAGGTTTCTACTGTGGCCAACCACAGATTAAATAGAAAATAGGAATGAAAATGACCAAACAAAGACTGTGGGTATAATGGCTACAAAGCTCCCTGATTGTTATTTTAAAATTAAAGAAAAATTATGAAAAAGAAAAAAAGAAAAGAAAAAAAAAGAAAAGAAACAAAGTGCAGCTACAAGCAGGCCGCCATATGAACAGGAGAAGGGAGACTAAAAGGAACAGACAGTCTCCTCCATCTTGCTTGATCTCTTTTTTGTTCCTTTCTAGGTAATAAGACCTGGGGAACTGGGGGGCTCACCTCTGACTGCTTGGTGTCACTCTTCAACACAACACGCTTTATAACTTTGGAATAGCCATCCCCATCCTCGATGCTGACAGGTTCCTGTGGTGTTCCCTGCAACATAATCTCTTCTTTCTCTGTGCCATCAGAGGATACATAACGTCTAATGATTTTCCTAGTAACCTGAAATACATTTCATTTATGCATCTTATTGTTTTAGTTACTATACGGTAAGAGTGATAAATTGAAAATAGTAAGTTTGCAATCCACGATGTAAGGAGACACCAGACAGTACCTTCTTCACCACAGTGTGTCCATGCTCATCAATGTATTCTTCTTCTGTTACGGTTTCTGGGGGTATGTCAGGCACATCATCTCCCTAAAAAGTTGGGAGAAGAGGGGCACTTGGAATTTGGTACTCCTTCAGAGGAACTATGTGCAAGTGCTTACAATGTTAGAAATGTTAGAGAAAACCAAAGGTGATGTCAAGCAGCAATGCTGAGTGCAAATCCTGTCAGATAGTTTGTTTAATACAAAAGAAGCAGGTGGGCAGTCACATGCTTAGGGAAACCTGGCCAAAGTTAGGTAAAACTTAAACAAACAAACAGACAACAAAAACTGATAAGCAAGAGGAGAGGCAGGTGGAATCAAAAAAGCCAAATCTTGTTCTTGCTGGTTTTGCTCTCTTGAAGGCAGGCTGCAAATGTCATTATCACTGCATTCCTTTACAAACAAAACAGGAGAGTTAAGAGTTCTGCTCTCTCTCAAGTGGCCATGCACTACCTAAGGAGCATGACAAGCCTTTATCACACCAGGTTTATCACTCTCTAAGGCTGTGAGAACAGAACTGTTCCTGACGTGCAATAATTCAATAGCTGGTACCTGAATAATCACTCGCCGGCGGACAACCCTGGTAGTTACCATCGCTTCCTCATCAGAGCTGGCCTCCAGCTCCCCTAATTCCTCTGTTAGCTCCTGGTGGAAGCATGGAAGCATTGTTTTTTAAATTTTTTTAGGTTAATTTAAAGACATTTGTTTTGAGACAAGCTCTCACTACATAGCCCTGACCTGTCCTGAACTCAGGATCCTCCTGCCTTATCTTCCTGAGTGCTGGGATTATAGCTGTGCAACACTATGCCTGACTGAATTGCTTAGTATAACATGCTAAGGAAGGACTTCACTACTAGCTTTTGTGTTAGTTCACTGAAAGTTTTATTCATTGACGCTTTGTTGTAAATATAATCAGAGTCAAAAACAAGTGTCTGGTCATCTCAGGTTTCAATAAGTACATAGTTTTCATGAATAGTTTTAATGAATGAAAAGTCTGTACTTCTGAGAGCTGTCAAAATATGTCCAAAGAAATGTCTTTCCTACGTGTTTCTTTTTTTTTTTATCCTGAAGGGGAAAGTATATGGGCCCATAAGACCCAATCACCCAATTTCAACAATTATCAGCTTTTTTTTTTTTTTTTGGCGGTACTGGGGGTTGAACCCAGGGCTGCACTTGCATGTTCTACAAGTACTGGACCAGAGAGCTGCACGCCCTGCCCACTTTTTTACTTTTTGAGACAGGGTCTTACTAAATTACACATACTGCCTCTGGCCTCAAACTTGTGATCCTCCTGCCTCCACCTCCCAAGCCGCTGAGATTACAGGCATGTACCACCGTGCCTGGCTTATCAGCATTTTTCAATCATATTCATTTTAAGGTTCATGGCTGACAAGCCCATTATTTAGATCCACTGTGAGTCTCTTCCCGTCACCTGATATTTCTTCAGTCTCTGTTCTTGTCTTCTTGCTATTATTTTATTGTTTTTCAGAAAATACTTAACCCCCTAATAAGTAACTGAATGAAAACACAGAACCCAAGTAGCATAATAAATAGTCATGGGCCATGGATATTCTTATTTTGTCTTAGAATTATTAACCCACATGTGTAGGAATAGCTCATGTTTGTAGCAGAACTTTCTGAAGGAAGTCAAAATTTCCTATTATCTAAAAAAAGAAGGTTATGAATAATATCCATAGATGAAGAGAACAATCAGACTTAATGAGTTTGACTCAAAGTCAGAGATGAGGCCAAGAATGTAATTTTAGATTAGAATATATGTCTTATGGATCATATATTTAGAGTCACTGTTTCCTAAAGGGATGATTTATTTATTTATTTACTTACTTACTTATTTAGTTAGTTAGTTAGTTTTTCTTTTAGACAGGGTCTAGCTATGTAGCCCAGGCTGCCCTCAAACTCTCCATCCTCCTGCCTCGGCATCCTAACTGCTGGGATTACAGATGTGTGCTGCCATACTCAGCATTAAATCATATTTTTAAAAGGAGAAATCTCAACTCAATTTGCTTACATATTTTACAATACCAAAATTATAGCTCTATATTCTCTGCTAAAGGAAAACATACATTCTAAACTAAATCATAACTTTAAATATAATCAGGAACTTACTGCCTTGAAATATAGTTAGCAAGAAAAGTATATCAAATTGGGTCCCCAAGTTTTGGGTCATGAAAAGTTAAGGGTCAACATATGTAGCTTATGAAGGACAACTGGAAATTCATCAAGAATAAATGGAACGACAGGTCTGTATAAAGTATGTAAAATGTAGAATGACTTATCAAAATTTATTAATATGCTTAGAATAAATATATAAATTCACAGGGAATTGCTTTGAGTATTTCACTTAGACTATGGATTCTCAGGCTAAATTTGGTAACTTTTAAGTCCAGATTGTATGTATAAAACAGTTTACTAGTATTTACTTAAGCCTAGAACTTCAGATGAATAATTCAGTGCACAAACAAATGTGGAATAAAATCCCTTCATGAGATAAAGTATCTAAGGTAACTGCCCAAATCAGGACACAATTCTCATTGGCCTGGGTCTCTTCTAATTTTAGTTGATTTTAGATAAATCCTGGTAGCTGAGGTCACTTTCATAGTGAATAAAAACAAATGCAGAACTTAAATTCAAAAATATTTTGTATTACTCCTGCCCCCCATTTCAATTCTTTCATATAACAAATCTTTTACTGTTGTTTTTGTTAGGTGCCAGCAAGTTGGGTATGACTCATAGCAACCCCATGCATAATAGAACCAAACACTCCCCAATTCTATGTCAGGCACACAATCTTTTTTTAAGTTTAAGCCTATTGTTGCAGACACTGTGTCAATCCATTTACTTGAGGGTTTTCCTTTTTTCATTGATATGCCACTCTCCCAAACATAATATCCTTCTCTAAGAGATGGTCCCTCCTGATGTCTTGTCCAAATTACTAAGAGGCAGTCTAGCCATCCTTGCTTGCAAGGACCACTCTGGTTGTACTTCTTCTAGGATAGATCTATTGGTTCTGTTGGCAGTCCATGGTATATTCAATATTTGTCTCCAGCACCATAATTCAAAAGCATCAATTCCTCTCCTCTCTCTCTTATTCAATGTCCAGTTTTCATAACTATATGATGTGACTGAAAATACCATGGCATCAGTCAGGTGCACTATGTTTTCAATATGCCATTTTTACTTTTCAACCCTTTAAAGAGGTCTTTTGCAACAGCCTTTTCCCAGTGCAATGTGTGTTTTGATTTCTTGACTGCTGCCTCCATGGGTGTTGATTATAGAACCAAGTAAGGCAAAATCAGACAACCTCAATCTTTTCTCCATTCATTATGAACTTACTTACTGGCCCAGATATAAGGAATTTTGTTTTGTTGATATTGAAACATAATTCATACTGAAGGCTATGTTCTTCGATCTTCATCAGCAAATGTTTCCTTGTTCTGTTCAAATGTCTGCCTCCTGGTCCATATACAGGTTCCTCATGAGTACAATTAGTTGCTCCAGTATTCCCATTCTTCACAATGTTATCCATAATTTATTATGATCCACACAGTCAAACGCCTTTGCATAGTCAACAAAACCTAGGTAGACATCTCTCTGGTATTCTCTGATTTTGTCTAGTATCCCTCTGACATCAGCAATGATGTCACCTGGTTCCACACCCTCTTCTGAATCCAGCTTAATTTTTTTTTGGCAGTTCCCTATCTATATACTGTTACAGTCACTTTTGAATGATCTTTAGCAAAATTTTGCTTGCAAGTGATATTAATGATATTGTTTGATAATTTCTACATTCTGTTGGAACCCCCTTCTTGGGAATAGGCACAAATATGGATGTCTTCCAGTTAGTTGGCCACCAAGCTGTTTTCCAAATCTCTTGGCATAAACACATTAGCACCTCCAGTGTTGCACCTGTTTGTTGAAATATCTCTACTAGTATTCCATCAATTCCTGGGGCCTTGTGTTTCACCAATTCCTTTAAGGCAGCTTCCATTTCTTCTTTCAGTACCATTGGTTCCTGATCACATGTAACTTCTTGAAATGATTGGTCACCCACCAATTGTTTTTGGTATAATGACTCTGTGTATTCCTTTCACCTTCTTTTGATGTATCCTGCATCATTTAATACTTTTACTGTAGAATCCTTCACTATTGCCACCTGAGGCTTGAGTTTTTTCTTCAATTCCCTAAGCTTGAGAAAAAAAGAATGTGTTCTTCCCTTTTGGTTTTCTATCCCCAGCTCTTTGCAAATGTCATTATAATATTTGATTTTGTCTTCTTGAGCTGCCCTTTGAAACCCTCTGTTTAGTTCCTTAACTTCATGATGTCTTCCTTTTACTTTAGCTGCTTGACATTCAAGAGCAAGTTTTCGAATCTCTTTGACATGTAATTTGGTCTTTTATTTTCCTGCCTTTTTAATAACTTTTTGCTTTCCTCATGCATGATATCTTTGATGTCATGCCACAACTCATCTGGTCTTCAATCTTCAGTGGCAAATACATCAAATCTTTTCTTGAGTGGTCTCTGAACTCAAGTGTCATACCTTGGCTTTCGTACAACCTGTCCTGATTTTCTTTAGTTTCAATTTGAGTATATGTGCAGTTGATGGTCTGATCCACAATCAGTACTTGGTCTCATTCTGACTTTTGATGTTGAGGTTTTCCATTGTCTCTTTCCAAAAACGTCCTCAATTTGGTTCCTGTATGTTCCATCTAGGAAATTCCACATGTATAAGCAACATTTATATTGGTGAAAAAAAAAGTATTTACAATGAAAAGGTTGTTGGTCTGCCAAATTCTGTCATGTGGTTTCCAAAACCATTTCTGTCCTCCCCCAAGGAGGACATATGACCCCAAGGTCATATTTTCTAATTATTGAACCTTCTTCTTTCTTTCCAACTTTTGCATTCCAGTCACTAGTAATTATCAGTACATCTTCTTTGCACGTTCGATCTATTTCAGATTGCAGGAGCTGGTAAAAATCTTCCCTATCTTCATTTGTGACCTTAGTGGTGGGTGCATAAATTTTAATAATAGTCATATTAACTAGCCTTCTTTGTAGGTATATGGATATTATTCTATCACTGACAGTATTGTATCAAGACAGACCTTGAGATATCTTTTTTGATGATGAATGCAACTCTGTTTCTCTTTAATTTGTAATTCCCGGCATAGTAGACCATATGATCATCTGAATCAAAATGGCCCATACCAGTCCATTTTAGTTCACTCAAGCCTAGAATGTTGACATTCATGTGCTCCATTTCCCTTTTGACTATTTCTAATTTTCCTAGATTCCTACATCTCTTCCATGTTCCAAGTATTAATGGATGTTTACAGTTGTTCCTTCTCATTTTGAGTTGTGCCACATCAGCATATGTAGGTCCCTAGGGCTTTACTCCATTCCTGTCATTAAGCTTGACTCTTCTTTGAGGAAGCAATTCTTCCCCAGTCATTTTTTGAGTGTCTTCAACCTGGAGGGCTCATTTTCCAGCACTGTATCTGACAGTATTTCTATTCTATTCATAGGGTTTTCAATGGCTAATTGTTTGGGTAGTGGGTCCCACTCCCCAAACATGTCCTTCTCCCTAGTCATGTCCTTCTTCCTAGTCTGTCTTAGTCTAGAAGCTCAGCTGGAACCTGTCCATCATAGGTGGCTCTGCTGGTATCTGAAATACGGGTAGCAGGGCTTTCAGGATCACAGCCACATGCAAGCCCCCACAGCATAATAAATTGCTGACTAATGTGAACTATGGAGAACACATTTTGAGAATAAATAGTTTAACTGCATCTCTTATGATGACCTGCACTTCTCTGTGCACCTATAAAACTCAGTCAATGATAAAGGACACACTGTGGTGCAATCTTTGTCACTGTCGGGCATTTGAACATTTGGAAACATCAGTAAATTGAGTCATAATGTTCTTTTTCTAAGTTATTCCTAAAATAAATCTAAGGAAATTTAATTTGGAAATGATCCTTCTTCCATTGACAGAAGTTTGTCTTAGGAGCCCAGCCCATCAGGTAGCCACAATTTGTATGTTTACCACCAGATGGTACAGGCAGATCCACAGGCCGGCTGGCACAGAAACTTGACCCTGAGGACCTGCCTAAGACTTAGCTAATCTCCATCCCCAGCCTGCATACCTAAGTGTGCTAATTTTGCAAAGCGATATCAGATTATAGTTTCACCACAGGGCTCTTTCTTCTTAGCAAAAGCATTTTCAATGACAAAATTATGATTTATGGTCTAATAACTAAAATTGGAACTGTGTAGCATTTTTTCTAGACTCATCAGCTCTCATATTTTGAAAGGATGGAGGGTTTCCCATAGTCCAGGCTAATTAATCTGGCAAAAAAAAAAAAGTTTTAGTTACAAAGGTTAAACAAGCCATCAGAGAAATGGAAACTGGAAGAAGGTTTGTAGCTTTGTTAACAGGTGAGCAAGGAAACGGAGAGGAAGAAAAAGCCTTACCTTTTCAAAGGTTGCATCTACATCAAGTGATTCAAAGGCCTGTGGCTGGTCACTGGAAGACTCCACTATCACAAGGCTGGTTTTCTGTGGGGAACCTTCCTCTCTGGGTTCAGGAGGCTCTTCTGGTTCTTGCACAACAGGAGAGCCACCCCTCTCACTGGATGTTGGGGTCTGGAGGCACAGCATCTCCTCCTCAGGAGGGGTGCTGATCTCCTCGGGGGTCTTGCTGGGAGAACCAAGGACTGTTATGGCCTTTTGAGTCTCTGACCCTTCTGTTCCTGGGGTTGTCACACTGCACGGAATGAAAAAGCCAAATTATACCTCTGAGGCATTTGCCCTCCTCTCGTTCAAGAAAGGGAACTGAAAGCAAAGATGAAACTAGACTTCACACATTCTGAGAGCCATTCTTGGGTTTGTACATTTGGCCAAGAAAGAAATTTGAAGAAAAGGAATTCTGTAATATGTAGTGTAAAGTTACAGCTTATTTATGTGGCATTGAAGTGATATATTCTAAAGATAAAAAATATCCTAAAATGTTTCCTAATCTCTACAAAGCCTGTAGCTGGACCACTGTGGCATCCAATCCCATCAGATCTCAGAAGCTAGGCAGGGTCAGGCCTAGTCAGTACTTGGATGGGAGACCACCTAGCAACACCTGGTACTGTAGGCTTGGGAAGAGGACCTGACAACCCACTCCCAAAAAACAATCTGTCATTGAAAACCCTGTGAATAACAAAGAAGCAGTAACAATACTGTTTCCCCTATTGTATATAAGGTTGCTATGGATAGGATATTGACTTGACGGTACCTAACAACAACAACAACAATCTCTACAAAGGGTATAAATAATAATTTTATATTTTCCTTACTAACTCAGAGTAATATTGAAGGTTTGAGGAGTTTTACACAACAAAGAATTATAGATAAGGTTTTTGATGGAAGAATTAAAAATTGGAAGAATGGAATAAATCTCCTTATATTTACCACATTTTTATACATCTGAAAAACTATTATTTAATAGAGGGATCTGTTGATACTAACACTTTTTCTACTCATATATTTGGAGTTACTTCAATGCAACCCTTTGTAATCTCAATCTCTAAATGAGAATACCCTTTGCCTTTTTGCTTTATTTTTATTATTTAGTGCAATTTTCTACTATGCCATTGATATTAAATGCCCAAGGGGCCTCTCTGATGCCTCTTCCTTTTCTTCCTGTCTTTTCCTTTGTCCTCCTCTCTTATCCTTATTTCCTCTGTATGTTCTCTCCTGAATCCTCCAGGTAATGGGAAGAGAGAGGCTCAAGGGGAGAAAGGATCATTTCATTACACATTTGATCCTCTTTTCCAGTTCCAGTGACCAGAGATCAAAAGGCAATGACAAAGGAAGTGTCGCAGTGACATCTCATGTTACACTGTTCTCAGATTTCAGAGTTAGGGAAGGCTTTGCCTTTCTTGTGATGTTTTCTTATTCTGGACAACCAGTGTTACATAAGTCACTATCTTCTTTGCTTCCATGAAGACTAGAGCTTAAGTTCTGAGCTGAATTGTGTTCTATCACTTCCTTTAGTCAGAAGGGCTCTACAAAACTCCTCCTTATTCTTACTCTAACTCTACCTCACCTCATTTTAATGGTCTTTTATTCTGTATAAATAATTTATGTTGCATTTTTATTTTTGTAGTTATCTCCCTTGTAGCTTTGTTAAAATACACTGTGGGCTGTCATACCTACAATGTGACAACTCAGACTCCAAACCAGCTATGGCACAATGAGTACCACATTGGAAGCATCACAGAGCAAATGAGAGTGCAACAATCCTACAAGTAACAATGGTCTTGCCTACATCAGCAGTCCTCAACATTTTTGACACCAGGGGCCAATTTTGTAGAAGACAACTTATCCACGGAGCACTGATCTGACAGGAGGTAGAGTCCAGTTAGTAACATGAGTGGTGGGGAGCAGCTATAAATACAGATGAAGCTTTGCTCATTCTACCACCACTCACTTCCTGCTGTGTGGCCTAGTCCCTAACAGGCCAAGGAATAGTATTGGTCCTAGGCTCTATGAAGTTTTACAGTTCATGCATTTCTTTGGCCTGTAACCCTGTGAAATGAGGAATGTGTATATAATTACCATAGTTTATAGATGTAGCAATGGAGACTCAAAGCACATTGATACAATCCAAGGTCATAGAACCAAATTGGTTCAGGCTGGCCTGTGCCGGACAACATTGTCACAATTAAGTCTTAACTGGTTTGGTTTCTCTTTTTCTGTACCTCTGTCATTTGTTATATGTGAGTCATTTAAAAATTATTTAAAGTGACTCATGCCTATATATGCCTTGCACTGCTGCCATATTGCCTCCCTCTTTGGAACCACAATTGATAGGCTTTCTTTTAAAACTCACAAGTATTCCTGCTGATCTTCAAGCAGGTCTTGCATTTTCCCTGAGAAATCTTGCTGAACTTGCTCTTTTTGCATGTGGGGAGAGAGTGTTGCTGCTGAACTGTCCCCATCGGTTTTGGGATTGCAATCCTGAAAAGTAGAATAACCAACAGAAATGTCTTCCTCGGAGACAATGGGAGGGTGATCGCTTTCTTTAGAAACAGCATGCTCCTCTTCCTGCTTAGGCCGGGTAATGCAGAGTTCTTCCTGAAGTACTGAGAACCCTGAAAGGGAGGACAATTTAAATTTTTAGCTGAAGTTCATCTATATTAAATGTGTGTTTATAAAGTAGCTGCCATGTGCCATGTCCTCAGAAAGGTCTATGGGTTAGAAAGTCGAGCAAGATACTGTGCCTGCCTTCAGGATGCTAATCACCTCTGGGAGCCCAGGGGAGGAGAAGTCAGGCCAAAGGCAGGACAACAGGGGTCACAGGTGCCTGTCAATAAGTGTGGAAGCACCATCCTCTGTGTTAAAAATTTGGAAAGGAAACAGAGAGAGTGGAATGTGTGAAAGGGATCTAATGATAAGAAAGCATCTACTGTGTGAGTATGCCATAGAATCTAAGTGATAAAAAGAGGGAGAATCAATAATAATAGTAACAAAAAGAATAATAACAAATAGCTAATATATTTTGAATATTTATTCAATGCTTTACAAGTATTAACTTGCTTAATCTTCACCACAATGCCCTGTGGTCAGTACTCTTTTCATGTAGAAGTTCTTACACCAGGCTAAGGAATGTGATTATATCCAGGGCAACAAGGCATCACTGAAAGATGTTTTGACAGAGAATTGAATGACATTCATCTATTTATTTATTCACTCCACAGGTAGATGTTAAGCATCAAATATGTAGTAGGTGCTGTTTAGATGCTGGTCTATCCAGCACTGAACAAGATAGATGAAGCTTTTGTCCTTACTGAACTTATATTTCTGTTCACGTACAGTTATGTTACATGTTAGGGGAAAAGTCAACCAAGGTAAAGATAGAACTAAACTTGGTTAGTATTTTGGATAGTCGAGGCAGGAAAGGCTTTTCTTTTTTTTTTTTTTTTTT
>VMDO01025603.1:0-27966 GCA_007922755.1 Pedetes capensis | reverse complement strand
GCTCCTCAGAAGCAAGGATGGCCAGACTGCGGCTTACGTATTTTGGACATGTAGTCAGGAGGGACCAATCCCTGGAGAAGGACATCATGTTTAGGAGAGTGGTAGGTCAACGAATAAAAGGAAAACCCTCCACCAGACAGATTGACACAGCGTCTGAAACAATGGACTTAAACATAAATAAGACTGCATGCCTGGCACAGAATTGGGGAGTGTTTTGTACATAGGGTCACGACGAGTGGGACTCTAACAAGAACAATGTAACAAATACTTGACATAAAGCCTGATTGTTTTCTTAAAGAATGACTATATCTGGATTGTTTTTCCAAAGAAAGAAAGAAAGAAAGAAAGAAAGAGAGGGAGGGAAGGAGGGAGAAAGAGAAAAGAAAGAAAGTCAAGGTCAAAAAAGACAAAAGCTGAGAAACTGTTCGTTAGCAGAGACTAAATAGATAATTAAATGGAATGCAATCATACTAATGCAGGAAAAATAACTATAAAGGGATTTTAAATGTTAATTTGAAGTCCAATGTGGACTAGGTAAATAGACAAGGCTAGTTCCTTTCTTTAATCTTACCTTTACTGCCTTTGGTAACTTTGTTGCACATATGTAAGAGGATATGTCACACTCCTTAGGAAGTGCCTAGGCGTGAAAAGAATCACATCTGACTTACTCCCAAATGCTTTTGAGAAGTCAAGTTGTATATGTGAAATCCGGTAGAAGCATTATGCAAGCCGTATGTTTAGTTCTAGTAGCTACACTGAAAAATAAAAACAGAGCTGGGACTGTAGCGTATTGGTAAAGTGTTTGTCTAGCACGTGTGAAGCTGCATCTTGCACGTTGCGATCTGTTGTT
This sequence comes from Pedetes capensis, assembly GCA_007922755.1. Classification (NCBI taxonomy): domain Eukaryota; kingdom Metazoa; phylum Chordata; class Mammalia; order Rodentia; family Pedetidae; genus Pedetes; species Pedetes capensis. Next base: position 27,116 of record VMDO01025603.1, on the reverse strand, counting down.
TGGGTTGAAGATCCATGGTTGTAAAAGCAGAAGTATTTTAACAGTCACTTCAGATCACTGTGAAATTTCTCCCTTGACCCTGCTCTAACACATGATGGCTGCATCTTCTCTGAAGGCTGGATAAGCTATGGATTTTGAAACTGCATCAATATACTTTTCCTATTCTTAAGCATGAAAATCTAGAGGTCTGTCCTCTGCTGAGTGGATCTTCACTGTGACAAGACCCTGTGACATCACGTTACCAAGTGGAAAACACCAGCTTGCTGAGTCACATAATCTTCAAACGCTGACACTACATCATCCAATATTGAAATATCACAGTGGTGTCACCAACAAGATAAAGAAGAAAATTTACATGATATCAATCAATGTCAAAAAACCACCTAGCAAAAGCAAAGACATATTTGTGATAAACATTCTCAGTACTTTAGGGCATGAGCACAGTTACCTCTCCGTGAGCGAGAGATGCTCAACAAACCACTCCCAGCTAATCTCACCCTTTGTGCTGAAAGACTGACTTCTCCCCCGAGCGAGGGAACCAGGAATAGCCATCTGCTCTCACCACTTACTCAGTGTCATGCTCCAAGTTCTAGCAACTGAAATGAGCAAGAGTGAGCAAGGGAGTACACACAGGTTGCGGAAGACACGCGCTGCCTCCACAGCAGATGAAACAAAATGGAGCACAGAGGCAAATGTGAACCTGAAGTCCTAAAGCTTTTAGAAAGACACAGGGCAACATCCGCAGGCTCCAAGATTATGCAGAGACCTCAGACTTCACACCAGAGAACAATACACCACAGGAAAGACGGCCAAACTTGACTTTACCAGATTCAAAACCTGTTCCATGAGAGACTGACGGAATGAAGAAAAGATAAGGTACACACGCGAGAAAGATCTGGAAGCCACACATCTGACAAAGCGCTAGTACTGGGAACGTACATATGAAGAAAACCCTCAAAACCCAGCAGTGAACCAACAGAGAACCCCAACAGAGAACGAGTACAAGACACAAACAGGTGTTTCACCAAGGACAGTCTACGGACGGCAAGCAGCCACACGAAATGATGCTTAGCCTCACCAGCCGTCAGGGAAAGGCATCTCAAAACCGTAAGAGGCACTGGAACACACCTGTCAACCTGACTCAGCGAGGAAGCCCAGGCAGCAGCAGCTGCCTCCAGGGCTGGGGCGCCTGCACACACTGCTGGCAGCCGTAACACGGACGGGCGTCTGAAAGCTGTCTGGTGGCTTCTTCTGTGTTGTACTGTGGCACGGGAGGTGGAACCCTGCGTATATGAGGCAGCTGCTTCACCACCGAGCTGCACCCCTGGTCACTCTCCCACTTCTGTAACTTATTTTGAGTCAGGGTCTCTCTAAGTGTCACAGGCTGCCTCTGACTTTGAACTCACAGTCCCCTCGCCTCAGCCTCCTGAGTCACCAGGGTGACGGGTGTGCACCATGGCCCTCAACTTTGGTTTGGTGGCCTCTGGTAAAACTAAACAGGCAATTGCCTTACAACATAGCAAGCTGCTGGCCTAGACCCCTTCCCAGAGAAAGAGGACGTGTGTCTGCATAGACCCAGTGGTGGGCAGCCATAGCGGCTCCACAGCGATGGCCACCCTGTGGCTGCCATGCCCAGGTGCCTCCCCTAGATAGCTCACCTGGCCGCCATCCTCCTCTTCCCTATGGAGCTTCCTGGGCTCCCCAAAGCCGAGGGAGACTGAGGAGGACACTAAGGGCGAGGACAGAAGTCCCTACGTCCCCAAGCTGATGATCCAAACTCTCCTGACCGCCGGTTGTCCACACTGAGTGTGGGAATGGGACACAGATCCCTGTGTCTCAGACCCTTGAACCTGCCACAAAGGTGCCATCCCACACATAGCTTACCACGGACCCAACACCGCGAGAACTGCCACATAACAGGAATGATCTTAGGGAAGAAACTTCTATTTAAACCTCCAAATCTCCTGCCACATGCCCAATGAGAACAGCTGTGTTCTGTGTGGAACCGTCCTGGGGTAAGACACGTGCTCAGCCATGCAGTCGACCTGGGCTGGAGGCCTTCTTTACGACCTGTTGCTCATGAGCTATGCTCTTACAAGTTGAAATGGGAAGGTGTATAAAACCCAAACAAACGATGTTCTGTGTCGTTTCCACCCACCTCTGAAACAGAGCTGGCACTGTTAACGGGTGCCTGGTCTTCTCACCCACAGGAATAGACAAAATGGGAGCATGAAGTTAAAACTAACTCTTTAATATACGAAACCAGTGTCTTTTTCTCCAGTGAAGACGTTTCGACTTCCAGAATTCTGGAATTCACTTATCAGGACTGACACTCAGAGCTGTTGTTTAGTCCAAAAGGGACATGTGGGCAGGGACACAGGGCACGCACCAAGCAAATAAACGCAACATACCTCCCGGCAGTCAGCTGAGAAATTCTCTGGATTTCTATAGACAATAAGCCTTAGCGTTTTATTTGTAGAAATTACTAATTTCAGTACAACTAACCTAACAACTAGTTGTTTTGGAATTAAAAATAAAAAGACTTCATGCAAATATTGGAAAGGTTAGGTTAGGTTTAGGTTAGGTGCCGTCAAGTCGTGTCTGACTCATAGCGACCCTCATAGGGGTTTCAATGGCTGATTGTTTCAGGATTGCCTTGGGAATGGGTTGCCACATCCTTCTCCCATTTTTGTGGTGCTGGGAATCGAACTTGGGACCTCAGAGAGACTGCAGAGCAGCGCTCTACCAACTGAGCTAAATCCCAACCCAATCTTGCAAAGGTAGCTGTTTATAACGCATAATTGGAAGCACTGGCCCTATGAGGTTGGGGCCTGGGGTTCCCAGCTTTCCCCCTGACATTTAGGGTGAGTGGTTCTTCTGTTTATTCATTCCCGTCACTCAGCCTGAGTACAGTGTCAATGGGAGCTAGCAGGCTGGGATTTTCCTCTTCATCCCTTCCTTTCCTCTCCCCCCCCATCTTCTTTGGGAAGAGGAGCTTTACTTTTTGTGGCTCTTTTCTTCTTTAATGGTGATGCTGTCGGGCATGGATTCACCCCTCACCCACACGCCTGTAATCCCAGAGGCTTGGGAGGCGGAGGCAGGAGGATCGCAAGTTCGAGACCAGAGGCAGTCTGTGTAACTTAGCGAGACCCTATCTCAAAAAAGTACGAAAACGGGCTGGGAGTGCAGTTCAGTGGCCCAGCACTTGCAGAGCATGCAGGCGTGAGGCCCTGGGTTCAACCCCCAGTACCACAAAACAAAAAAACAAGACAAAACAAAAAAAACAGTGATGCCAAGTAGTTTTGATGGCACCTACGTACTCAGTGGAATACTCTCTCTGCCAGCTTCTTCCAGTACTCAGGATGGACAAACTTGTCTGTGATACAGCAGCCGAGGCCCCTGCTGATGACCCTGGGGCTCTCCCACCAACATGGACAGAGGAAAGCTGGGGCCACTTTGCACAACCCGCTCTGACATCTCCACTTCTGAGGTTTCCACAGAATTGACTCTGTTCTAATTTTGCACAGCTTATTCCTCTCTGTTCACTTCATTTTCTGAATGCAATGAATGATTTCAAGACAAAACCCCACTGCTCTGTTTTCTTTCACCTCCCCACCTGGCAGATGAAATCGTGCCAGCTATCTGGTGGCAGTTCCTTCATGCGGATGTCAGCTTGTTGTAAGACCCCGAGGCAGGCGCGAGCGCTCGCGCACCAGCCCTGAGCACGCGCGGCGTCCACGGCTGTCCTTGCTCTCCTGGAGATGTGGAGGAAATGCTCTTGTGTAGCTGCACACCCCAGGCCACTGGTGCGTTCACCCAACCTTCGGAAATTGCCATCTGGGGCCACGGCTGGCCGCAGGGTGACCCACGGGGGCGCCTTCACAGCTGGGCCACGTCTTTACCTGGCAGGGGGCTGCACGGGTTCCTGTAAACAGCACAGGCGTGGCCACTGGCAAGAGTGAACAGAGCCCTCGGTCCTGCTGATGCAGTCGTCAGCCTCCGTCCTCAACCTGAAGAGCGAGCACACGCCACCGGCCTTCACAGCCAGCCGTGGTGTCAAGCGCAGCTTGCCACAGAAGCGTCAGGTGGAACGACTTCGCTGTGGCACCCCGCGCACTTCAGATGACAGCATCCTCGTCCCTTCACATTGTGGGCTGCGGATGTTCATCATCAGCGTGGCACCCCTCGCCCACTGCCTTCTCCTGGCTCTAACATCTTGCTCCAGTTGTTCTGCAGTTGTCCCTGCTCCCAGGCTCCTAGGTAACTACTGGCCGGTGGCTGAAGACTCACCTCCGGCAGTGTGTAGTGACAGACTCGTAGAGCACTGACTTTGTCTGCTCCTTGGCATACCTTCTAAAGCCTCTTTGGAAAGAGGTGGTCCTACGGTGTCCTACAAAGAATGGTCAGCGTTTAACACACAAACGCCTTTGCCGATGAGGACCTGCTTCTCTCAGGCTCAATACTTTGCACTGCTAAAGCAAAAGCCATCAGGCTCCCGGGATACTGCCCCTGGCTCCGTCCTTTTTCCGCACAGTGCCCTTCCTGGCCACAGCCAAAGATTTGCATTTCAACATCTGCACTGACAGCAGCAAATCCATGGCCACTCGAGGTGGCTCTGTGCTTAGGCCTTGGGATGCGGGGTGGGACAGAAGCTTTTCCTGGGTATAGAGGAGTTGTCAACAGGACCCATCTGGAGACACGGGATGCCAGGCAAACACCAAACATGGACAAAGGGTTCCCCCCGCTCCATGCATGCCCTGGGGCGTGAGCAGGACAGCAAGCTCAGGGACGCTGGCCTGCTAAAGGACATGCTACAAAACCCTGGGAGCCCATGAACAGGAAACCCATGGCACACTTGCCTGCCGTGTGCGGGCAGTTCCTAGGAGCATGGTTTTCCTACCTGGATTTCCTCGGGGCTGGAGCGCAGCCCTGACCACGGCCCACCGACCTCTGCCCTCGCTGCCCTCTGCCCTCCCTGGCTGCATGTCTCCACCGCCCCCCTCCAAGCCATCGAAGGTAGCTATGAGTTAGGAAACAAAAGCTGAGCTCCCACAGAATGAACAGTCAGTGACTCTGTAGTTTAAGAACATTTCCAGTCACTTGATGGGCCAAAAAAACTGCCTATGTGGCATTTTTTGGAGATAATTTAGCACAAGGAAGTTAAGCTAACACGTCATTTCCTCGTGTGCGCTATAAACACCAGCAGCTGAAGTGCCCCCTCACGCGGTCGGGTCTTGGCCTCTGCTCCCCTTGCTGGTGCCATCTTTGAAGAACTGCTCTTGCCAGGCAGCCCTGTGAGCCACACACTGGAGCCCCCTTGCCCACAGGGAGCTATTCCAAGACCTCCGGGGATGCCTGGGGCCACTGCAGTGCGAAGCCCTATGAGCGGTGCCTCTTCCCTCCTCACTAAGCTCTGCAAGCAACTTTTGCGGTCGGAGGTGCAGCGGCAAAGCCCGCACGGATCTTTCGTTTCTTTTTCCCTCTTCACAGTTTGACGGACGGACGATCCATTCTGCCCGCAGATTTCAGCAGTGTCAGCATAAGCTGTTTGCTTTTCTCCCCTTAAGTCACTCATGCTGTCTTTTCATTCAAAGGCGGCCCTTCTCGACTTCGCTTTGTCGTACCCAGCGTCCGGCACTGCCGCGCTTTGGAGCCATTACGAAGTAAAGCCAAGGTCCTCTGAACACAAACCACCACCCCGCAACAGGCGAGCGGGTACCCTGGACGGCTACGGAGTGGCTGGTGCGTGGGCAGTGAGCACAGTACAGGTCCTCTGGACAAGGGTAAACGGCCAGTGCTCTGGGTGAGACGGAGCAGGGCAACACAAGATTTTGTCACACTGCTCAGCACAGGATGTAATTTATGATTTATTGATGACTCATTTCTGAAATTTCTTTTTTTGTGTGTGTGTGGTACTAGGGGTTGAACCCCGGGCCTTACGCCTGCATGCTCTGCAAGGGCTGGACCACTGAGTTGCATCCCTGGCCCTTTTTTTTTTTTTTTCCTTTCGTTTTCTGAGACAGGGTCTTGAAAATACAGACTGGCTCTGGTCTTAAACCTACGATCCTCCCGCCTCCGCCTCCCAAACCTCTGGGATTACAGGAGTGCGCCACCGTGCCCAGCTCATTTCTGAAATCTTCTACTTATCGTGTTTGGATTATGGCTGACCACAGGTAACCAAAACCACAGGCAGCAAAGCCATGACCGCGGGAGGACAATGGTGTCTGTTGTAAAGGAATTACTTCCGTCCAAGCCAGATGACACAGAGAGCCGCTGGGCGGGGACTGCGTGGAAGGCGCACTGCCTGGCAGTGTGCCAAACCCACAGAAGGCAGGCCCCAGCTCACCAAGCCAGGTGCTCGGCACCCTCCCAGGCCCACGCGTACCCCGTGGCAAGCGTCGCCGAGGCCTCTGGACTCTGCAGGGTGCCAGTGCCAACCTGCATATTAAATACCAGCAGGCCACTTGTCACCTACCGAATCAAAACACAAGCCAGAGCTCTAGCATTTGACTCTGGGTAACAGATCGTCTCGCACACTGCGCACTGGAGGCCACACCATGGCGTGAACGGCTAATGAGGTACAGAGGAGGGGAAGATACAGATTTGAGAAAAGAAACAGCTGTAGGAGGTAAGCCTGGGGTCTGGGGACTCGCGTGACGTGGCCGGCGAGGGAGCAGGAAGGGCGCTGGCTCCCTGCGGACCTACACCGTGCTGTCTGTGAGCTGGCTGAGCGCAAGGCTGACAAGCAAGAGTGTGGGCTGGAAAGACACCGAGATGACAGTGGAGGTCTCAAGACTCTGCAGTGAGCAACGTGTGAATGTGGATGGAGACGTGGGGCAGGAACGCACCAACATGGAGTCGTGGGCGTGGGGAAGGGCTTTTGAAGGGAGAGAAAGGAAAACAGTGAAATGCTGAGCCAAGAATGGCCACATCTTGGGGTGCTGACGGTAGGGGATCCCCGTGACCTCAGCAAGCCTGTGAGTTTCTTCAACCATGCGATGTCCCACACAACGCTCTACTGGGAACATCCGTAGCTAACCTCACGGCCACGTTTTGTGATGTTTTTATACTTTCTTTCAACTTCTGGGAACAAAGACCATGTTTAATTTAGCAGTAAAGTAAAAATAGATCTTACTAATAAAACTCTTTGGAATGCATGTCGTGACTTGCTGCTTCTCTCTGAGTTCAAGTGCACCCTGTGAAAACAAGGACGTGCTGCTTTGAACCTGACGTTCCTCTGCTCCCAGTCTCTCCTCACAGCCCGGGAAGCCTTGACCCTGCTGCCCTTATGTAGCTCCACATTCCCTCAGCTGTCTGCTCAAACTGGAAAATGTGCCCAGACCTACATCTTAAGCCTGGAGGCTCTGCTTCCCATCTCGTTGGGGGCAGTTCTCTAAGATCCACTCATTCCTGAACCAGGAGCAATGGGAATGTTTTCTAAATTCAGAGCTTGAGAGGTTTTGATACGAAGTCAGTATCTTTCTGAACAGCTCTGAACATGCCTGTGGGATGTGACTGGGGCTTTTCTGACCTGGAACCTCCAGATTCTGGTTCCACATGTAGAAACATGGAAGTCGCCACTGTGTCCTATGAACAAGTCGACAGCTAAACAGACTGAAAATGGGCACCTCTTGTGGATCCACAGGGGTGAGACACAGGGCACCCCACTGCCCTGGGTCTGGAGACAGGCTGGCAGGTTCATGGAGCCACAGCCAACTAAGGCCAAGAGCTGTGCAAACTAGTGCCAGGTGGGAAAATCTGAACTGTCATTGATGAATCACTAGTAGCTCAGTCTGGATAGTCTGAAGTTAAAAATTCCAGGGGGCCACACAGTGGGGACCCCATAGCATTGAGGTTTACTTCCACTGTAGGTACTGGATCATGGGCTGGGATTTAGCTCAGTTGGTAGAGTGCTGCACTGCAGTCTCTGAGGTCCTGAGTTCAATTCCCAGCACCACAAAAACGGGAGAAGGGCCTGGCAATCCACTCCCAAGGCAATCCCAAAACGGCCATTAAAAACCCTATGTGGGTCGCTATGAGTCGGATACTGACTCCATGGCACCTAACAACAACAACAACAACAATAGATACTGGAGGGAAGATCCCCTGTGCTTCTGGCAGGGAGGGGAGAAAGGAGCCATTGTGCCTCAGGAAGGCTTCTCTTGAGGGGACCAGCTAGCCAGACCCCAACCCACTGGGTTTCTCAATCTCCCCTGACGGAAACAAGGGAAACGCCCACCTCCAGCCCAACTAACCCTCCTGCCTGAGGGGTCGGAGACAGGAAGCATGTGTGGAGGTCACACCGAGGGCCCAGGCTAAGGGAGACCTGACTGCAGCACTGCAGAGGCTCACTGCCTCACCACAGGAGGCCCTCCTCAGCAGCCTCTTCAGCCCAAATACCCTGTCCAGCTACCCACAAAAATCATAAGCATACTAAGAGGCAGAAAACACAGCTTAAAGAGGCAGAGCAGCATCAGAACCAGACTCAGATATGGCAAGGGTATTGGAAATATTAAGAGTTGGAAGCTCATTGGTGGACTGCTGCTCTGTGTGCTCTGAGGCCCTGGGTTCAATGCCCTGAACCCCCTAAAATGGAAGAAGGACTTGGCAGCCCACTCCTGGAACAATCCTGAGACAATCAGCTATTGAAAATCCTATGAATTCCAGAGAAGCACTGACAATAGTGTCAGGCTCGGCACAGTGTTAAGGAGTTAGGCAGGGTCGCTATGAGTCAAACCTGACTTGATGGCATCTAAAAACAGCAAGGGATTAATGTACTAAAGGCTCAAAGAGATAAAGTAGTTAACGTGCAAGAACAGATGTGCAGTGAAAGTAGAGAATTAGAAATCCTAATGAAGAACCAGAAATGAATGCTGGAGATCAAAAGCACTTTAACAAGGGGCGGATTACTGGCAAACTGGACACAGCTGAGGGAGAATCTCAGTGTGGGGGATGGGACTACACGAAGCTCCCAAGTTGAAAAGCAAAGAAAACAAAAAAGGGGAAAACAGAAGAGAAGACACAGGAGTTTGGAGCAGCACAAATGGTGTAAATACGTCACGGGAACCTGAGGGAGAAGAGAGAGCAGACCAGAGACAGATTCTGAACAGTAACGGAGAGTCTCCTAGATCAACATCAGGAAGCTTGGAGAATTCCAAGCAGGACAGAGACTAAACAAAACTACAAGTAGCATGTTGTCATCAGGTACCACTGAATCAGATACGACTCACAGCAACCCTACGTACAACAGACGAAACACTCCCAGAAACTGTGCCATCTCTGGCACTATTGTCAGTGCTTCTCTGCTATATAGGGTTTTCAATGGCTGGTTGTTTGGGGAGTGGGCTGCTGGGTCCTTCTCCCAAGTCTACAGCATCCAGTATTCCTAGGCAGTCTCCCCTCCAAGTACTAACCAGGGCCTACCCTGCTTAGCTTCCGCGATCAGACAGGATCCAGAGGCCAGGGCGGTACACAGGTAGGCATAACTAGCAAACCATTTTTAAATTACAGAAAATCAAAGACAAGGGAAAAAATCTTGAAAGAAACCAGAGGGGGAAAAGAGCCTCATCCTACAGAGGAGGAAAGAACTGTGTCCAACTTTTCCTCAGAAAATATATGACAGATACTAAACCGATGAAAACTAATTGCTTTTCATGCCAATGATTGAAGTGTACTAATTAAAAGACAAAGATTGTCAGAGTGCATAAAACAGAAAAATCCAACTATGTGTTGTTTAGAAGAAACAACTTTATATAAAGACACGTATAGATTAAAAGTAAATGGACTGGGAAATATATATGAAGTTGTTGCTCTTATTAGCTGCTATTGAGTTGGATCTGACTCATAGTGACCCTATGTACAAGAGAAGGAAATATTTCCACATTCTGTGCCAGGCACACGATCATTTTTATGTTTAAGCCCATTGTTGCAGACACTGTGTCAATTCATCCTAGTTGAGGGTCTTCTTCCATTGACCCCACAACTTCCTCAAACATGATGTTCTTCTCCAGGGATTGGTCCTTCCTGACAACATGTCCAAAATATGTAAGACACAGTCTAGCCAACCTTGCTTCCAAGGAGCACTCTGGTTGCACTTCTTCTAGGACAGATCTGTTGGTTCTTTTGGCAGTCCATGGCATAGCCAATAATTGTCTCCAGCACTATAATTAAAAAGCATCAATTCTTCTCCTGTCTCCCTTGTTCAATGTTCAGGTTTCACAACCATATGATGCAATTGAAAATACCATGGCATGAGTCAAGAGCACCTTTGTCTTCAACGTGACATCTTTACTTTTCAACACTTTAAAGAGGTTTTACAATAGCTTTTCCCAATGCAATGTGTTTTTTGATTTCTTGACTGCTGTTTCAATGGGTGTTGATTATAGAATCAAATAAAGCAAAATCATAGACAACCTCAATGTTTTCTTCATTTATCATGAAATTGCATACTGACCAGTTGTAAGGATTTCTGTTTTCTTGATGTTGAGGCAAAATCTATACTGAAAGCTGTGTTCTTTGATCTTCATCAGTAAATGTTTCAAGTCCTCTTCACTTCCAGCAAGCAGAATTGTGTCACCTGCATACCATGAGTTTCTAATGACTCCTCCTCCAAACATGATGCTGCATTCTTTTTCATAAAGACCAGGTTCTCAGATTATTTGCTCAGCATAGAGATTAAAGGGGTACCATGAAAGTATACAGCCCTGACACACACCTTCCTTGATTTTAAAGCAGGCAGTGTTTCCTTGTTCTGTTCAAATGAGTGACTCCTGGTCCATGTACAAATTTCTCATGAGTACAATTAAGTGCTCCAGTATTCCCATTCTTTGCAATGTCACCCATAATTTACTGTGATCCACATAGTCAAATGTCTTTGCATAGTCAATAAAACACAGGAACATCTTTTTGGTGTTTTCTAGTATGGCTTATATCCTTCCAACATCAGTAATGATGTCCCTGGTTCCACACTCTCTTCGGCATTTGGCTTGATTTTCCAGCAGTTCCCCGTCTATATACTGCTGCAGTCACTTCTGAATGATCTTTAGCAAAATTTTACTTGTGTGGGATACTAATGATATCATTCAGTAATTTTGAAATTCAGTTGGATCCTCTTTCTTGGGAATAGGCACAAATACGGATTTCTTCCAGTCAGTTGGCCAGGTAGTTGCTTTCCAAATCTCTTGGCATAAATAAGTTAGCACCTCTCATGCTGCATCCGTTTGTTGAAACACCTCTATTGATAGTCCATCAATTTCTGAAGCCTTATGTTTTACCAATTCCTTCAAACCAGCTTCCACTTGTTCCTTCAGTACCATTGGATCCTGATCATATGCGACCTCTTAAGATGGTTGCTCATCCACCAATACTTTTTGGTATCATGACTCTGTGTACTCCATCTTCTTGTGATGTTTCCTGTGCTGTTTAATATTTTCCCTATGGAATCCTTCACTATTGCCACTCGGGACTTGAATTCTTTCTTCTGTTCCTTAAGCTTGAGAAAGACAGAGCATGTTCTTCCCTTTGGATTTTCTGTCTCCAGCTCTTTGAAAATGTTATTATAATATTTGATTTTGTCTTCTCAAGCTGCCCTTTGAAATCTTCTGTTTAGTTCTTTAATTTCATCATTTTTCATTTCATCAATTTTACCTTCCTTTTACTTTAGCGGCTCGACATTCAAGGGCGAGTTTCAGAGACTCTTTTGACGTAATTTGGTCTTGTCTTTCTTCCTGTCTTTTTAATAATCTTTTACCTTCCTCATGAATGATGTCTTTGATGTCATGCCACAACTCATCTGATCATCAATCATTAGTGTCTGATTCATCAAACTTGTTCTTGAGGTGGTCTCTGAACTGAGGTGGGTGTGATCTCCAGCATTGTTTCTGCTACCAAGGCCATATTTTCCAACTTCTGAGCTTCTACTTTGTTCCCAACTTTTGTACTCTAGTCACTAGTAATTATCAGTACATCCTGACTATTGTTCCATCTATTTCAGATTGCAGAAGCTGGTAGAAATCTTCCCTATCTTCATTTTTAGCCTTAGTGGTGGGTGTGTAAATATGGATAATAGTCATATTAATTGGCCTTCCTTGTAGGCATATATTTCCATACTATAGGGGCTTGTGTGTTGCTCTGATGCTGAAAACTATGCTATCGGTATTACAGATACCAGCAGGGTCACCTACGGTGGACCAGATTTAGCTGAGCTTCCAGACTATGACAGACTAGTGAGAAGGACATGGTTAACCTACTTCTGAAACAATTAGCCATTGAAAACCTTATGAAAAGCAGAGAAACACTCTCAGATATAGTGCCAGAAAATGAGCCCCCCAGATTAGAAGGCACTCAAAAGTCAACTGGGAAAGGGTTGTCCCCTCAAGTAGAATTGACCTTAATGACAGGAATGGAGGTAAAGCCCCAGGGACCTCCATTTGCTGATGTACCACAACTCAAAATGAGAAGGGAACAACTGTAAGCATCCATTAATAATTGGAATGTACATGGTATAAATCCAGGAAAATTAGAGATCATTGAAAGGGAAATGGAGCACAGAGACATCGACATTTTAGGCATCACAGAGCTAGAATGGACTGGCATGGGACACTTTGAATCAGGTTATCATATGGTTTACTATGCCAGGAATGACAGTTTAAAGAGAAATGGGGATGCATTCATCATCAAAAAAAAAAAAAAAAAAAAAAAAAAAAAAAAAAAAAAAAAAAAAAAAAAAAAAAAAAGACATCTCAAGGTCTGCCCTGAAGTACAATGCTATCAGTGACAGAATAATATCCATATGCCTACAAGAAAGGCCAGTAAATATGACTATTATTCACACTTATGCCACAATGTCTAGGCAGTGTCAGAAAAGACCCATTGTTGGAGATAACTGTGTTACCATGACACACACAATGCCAGCTGACTTATCACCAGCACTCGTGGGTATCTGATTTACTTTGGTGGTTCTATTGATTGACAGGTCTGGGATTTAGCTCAGTTGGTAGAGCGCTGCACAGCAGTCTCTGAGGTCCCAAGTTCAATTCCCAGCACCACAAAAATGGGAGAAGGACCTGGCAACCCACTCCCAAGGCAATCCCGAAACAGCCATTGAAAATCCTATGAGAGACCCTATGAGTTGGATACCGACTCGATGGCACCTAACAACAACAACAACACTGATTGACAGGAATAAAAATGAAATGACACCATCTTTCCCCTGAGGAGCTCAAGTCCCAGTGAGGAGTGGCAAATGTGACCACTCACAAGGTCACACGCTGAGGCCCATCACATCCGATTCTAAAGCTGCAACTCAAAGGCCAGGTCGCTTCAGCTTCACTGCATCTCAGGGGGTCTCAGAGGACAGCTGCTGATGGAGGACGAAGGCAAATGAGTCTATGAAGACATGAGGACACATGCCAGGCAGACAGCTGGGCCATGGGGCGAAGGCACGCGGGCTGACCTGGAGTCCTCCACATGAGGACGGCAGGGACACAGGCACCACAGGTGGATCTTGTCCACCATGCCGAGGAGTTGGCCAAAATCTGCAGGCAGTGCGGATGAAGCTAACAGCTATCCCTGATATGCTCCTTAGAGTCCCCTGGGGAAAATAAAATTGTGAATAGAGCAAAACTGTGCCAAACTTTGCACGAGGCCTGTTACAGTGTAATTCACTGATTATCCTGAGTGATTTTCCGAGTAATATTAACACACCTTTGGTTTCATAATGTGATCAGAAGATCTTGAAACATTCTTGAGGTATTATCATAAAAGAATAAGTTTCTTCACTAGACAATTACAATGACAACCATACCACTGGGAGAATAAACCTAGTTCACTTAAGATGTCTTTGAAAACTACAAAAAGATTAAGTATTAAACAAGCTATTTCACCATTCTTAGAGTTAACTGATTTTCAATAAAGACAGTGACAAAAACTCAGGGGGAAAGAAAGGTATGCTGCATGCCTGCCACTGGGACAGATAGATGTTCATGTGGAAAAGAAATGACTCCCTCCCTATACGTTCTCCATACTGCAAAACCAGCTGCTGATGGAGGAGAGTCCCAGCTGCAGCATTGTGCAAGGTGACCCCTCCTCACAAGCCGGCTGGCGCCGGGGACAGTGGCAGGGAGGGGAGCTGGTGCTCTGTGCACAGGACTGGCTGTGTGGACTGCAGCACCACCTGCTGGAGTCTCCCTGTCCCTTGCTGGCTTTGAGGAAGCAAGTGGCCATGTTGGTGACCCTGCACAGCCTTGAGGAGCTGAGGGTGGCCTCCAGCCTGTAGCAAGTAGGAAACCGATGCCTTCAACCCTACAGACATGAAGAACTGAAACCCACCCGCGACTGAGCGGGCTTGGAAGCAGAGCCATCCCTAGCGGACGTCAGTGGGACCTGGGGCCCCTGCCCACATCCTGGTCCTGTCTGGGGAGGCCTGGGACTGAGGAGCCTGACCCACAGCAGCGCGTGGTGATGAGCCAGCTGGCTTTTGCTGATGTTGTATGGCAGCAGAGGACAGTCCAGTGGCTCACAGGCCTAAACTAAAACCATAAACTTCCTGGAAAAAGACCCAGGAGAGCATCTTTGCAGGCTTTTACTTGGCCAAAGCTTCTTAGACAAGCCACAGAAAGCACTAGGCATGAAAGAAAAACTTCTGTTCAATAAAGGATAACATTATAAAATTCATAGGCAAGCCACAGCTTAGGGAAATGCATTCGGTATCATTCATTATGAGGGAAATGCAAATTAAAACCATAATCAAAACCCCACAGCACATCCACTTTGACGGCTAAAATTGAAAAGACTAACAAAACCCAATGTACCAAGAATATGGAGGCCGGGACCGTGGTGTTACCGGTGAGTGTGGATGGCCTACATGGCACCCTCTGAGTGAGCCAGCATGCGTGTCCACACACCTCAGGAAGCAGGAGTGTGCCTCCACGCCAACGCAGGCCCGGCAAGGCTCATGGTGGCTTTCTTTGTGATCACCCAAAACAGGGAACATCAGGAGTTCCACAGCTGAGGAATGTCAACCCAGGGACACCCACAGGATGGAATGGTCCTCGGTAACGTGAATGAGGGAAGGAGCTAAGAATGCCCGCAACTGGGTGAGACCCAGAGAGCACACGGCGGAGAGCTGGGTGTCCCAGTCAAGACCACGTGTCTGCGAGAGGCCAACCTGCCACTGCCTCAGCGAGGGATCTGAGACCCAACGGCAGCAAGCTTCCAAGGTTCTCAAGAAATCCAAGCTTCCAGGCTCTTCCAGGGGCACGTGCAACAGGTGCCTGGGGCAGGGGTCTTCCTTCTTCCTCCAGGAACACACTCACAGCCTGTGCAGGACATCTTGAATACCACAAGCCTCCAACCCTCCGCTGCCGTAAATCCCATGCTTGCTAAAATATGTGAGTCACAAACCCGTGGGAGGACAGCCTTCTCGCCGGGACTGCCATGGGGAGAGGCCGCTCACTCACACCGGAAGCCAGGACAAACCTGCCGATGGCTCGGGCATAAAGCCTTTTGTTCTGTGCTGTGGAATACAACATGCTCCGTGTGCAGGCTGTGGGCCTTAGAGACCTGGACAGTACACAGCGAAAACAGCAGCATCCCAGCCACCTCATGGCTCAGCTCCCAATCTTCCTGCTGGGGAAAGTGTGTGAACTACAAATCCTGAAGCCAATCCCTCGTTCATGGTTCATTTTCTTCACGTACCATTTGGACAGGTGAAGCCCGTGCTGGGGAAAGATGGACACTGCGCATGGTACACTGTCTCCACCATTACAGAGTTCTTCAGTACTAAGACAGGCACCATGACGGTGGCAGCCTCCCTGCTCCTCTGCTCTGTGCAACACCAAGCTATGGTCTGGCTGTTGATTCTGCTGGAATCTGAAGAACATTTCCCGGATCCTAATAAGACAAGTAGGTTCCTTAGGGATGAAGCTGACTTTTACGACATGAGCATGCTGGGACAGTCAGGAGATGTCGGAGGTGGTTCACTCATCAGGACAAGGACAAGATACAAAAACATCTCAGAAGGGAAATGTTCAAAAAAAAAAGGGTGCCGATGCCACATCAATAAAAGTAGAATACCCACTGCTGCTCACAGAACAGAAACAGGCAGTGCTTAGAAATTTTGATTTTAATTCGGTTCCAGCCGATGAATCTAAGGAGCCTGTTTTTCAGGTCTCCGTGTCTTCAGGAGTGAGGCGGTCCCTGTTCTTCCAGCGCCCTGTGCATCCCGTCCCACTTCCCTTCCACAGTCCTCACAATGCAGCACCTTCCCTCTTCTGCTCTCACGAAGCTCTCTGAGGCGGGCCGAGGCCAGACTGGAGCGGGCAGAGTCCAGCCCATTCATTCTCCAACTATGCCAATTTGTTCCAGTTTCCAACTCCTTTGTGCCTGAGTTTCCTCATCTTTGAAATGAAGACGGCTCAGTTCCACCTCTTAAGGCTGTGATGATCAAATAAACCAAGCACTTGCGCACAGAGACTGCTACACCGTAAGCATCTAGCAAGTACATGCCAGTGGTCAAACTGAACCCAAACCATTTTGTCTTTGGCCACAAGTTAGAAATACAGCTGCCTCCATGCCTCACACATGCGGTGCAGGAGCTGGCTTGCCACGTGACGGGAAGCCCCAGCCACGCAGACAAGGCTGGTCTGATGCCGCTGGGCTATTCACGGGGCTCCAGACACAGGCATGACCCCTCATCAGACACCCAGAACGTGCACAGTCGTTAAGACTTCCTTGTTCCTATGGTCTACACTGTGTATATTTTTATGTTCTGTAGTACACAGGCACCCAATATAGATTGTTGTTGTTAGGTGCTGCCGAGTCCAATTCATAGCGACCCGGTGCACAACAGGCAAAACACTACCCGACACTCTAGGTCAGTCCTTCTCTGCTGTTTATAGGGTTTTTGATGGCTGACTGTTTCAGGAGTGGGCTGCCCAGTCCTTCTCCCACTCCTACAGCACCCAGTATTCCCAGATGGTCTCCCATCCAAGGACTAACCAGGCCTAACCTTGCTTAGCTTCCAAGATCAGTTGGGATCAGATGCCAAAGTGGTATGCCTAAAGGCTCAGTACAGATAATACATGCGGATATATTAAAAATATTTTTCAAAGAACCATTCCTACTAGACACACATGGAGTTCTATACTATAATAATTCTCTTAACAGGGAGAAATCTGTCCAAAAATCATAGAGATCATATAACTCTACAACTTTGTTGTTGTTGTTGTTAGGTGCCGTAGAGTCGGTATCCGACTCATAGCGACCCTCTGTACAACAGGGGAAACACTATTGTCAGTGCTTCTCTGCCATTCATAGGGTTTTCAATGGCAGATTGATTTTTGGGTGTGGGTTGCCAGGTCCTTCTCCCAAGCCTATAGCACCTGGTGTTCCCAGGAGGTCTCCCATCCAGGTACTAACCAGGCCCGACCCTGCTTAGCTTCCGAGATCTGATGGGATCGGATACCACAGGGCTACAGCTGCAAGCATTCTACAACTTTAGAGATAAGAAAAACCAAGACTCAAAAGATTTGCTAAGAAACTACATGGCAAATATACAGGATTCTTCCTTTGCTACTTAAATCTCTTGACGAGATACCCACTTAAATAAAATTAATTAAAAATATCGTGAAACGTAGTGTGGTATTTGTAACATGCCTCGTCTGTTTGGGTGAATGTACCATAAACCCCGTATACTGGGAAGCTTATAAACAACAGACACTTACATCTCAGAGTCTGGAGGCTGGAAGTCCAAGGCCCAGGTTCTGGCTGTCTGGTAAGGACCTTCCTCCTCACAGATGGTGTCTTCGCATTGTTTGCTCCTATGGAACAGGGGCCTACAGCTCCCGGGAGCCTCCTTTATGAGGGCACCGATTCCCTCTGAGAGTGCCCTCCTGACAGAATCTCCTCCCAAAGACCCCTCCTAACACTACCACCTAGAGTAAGGGTTCAAGACATGAATTTTGGGGGGCAAACATTCAGATTATAATCATGGGAGAGTGAAATGCTCTCATGACTAGCAGAAGGCCTAGAGGGGAAAATGAGTGTTTACTGCTGTGACGTTCTTACACTACAGGCAAAGGGGTTCAGTACTGCTGAACTACAGACTTTCATAGTTAATTATGTGAGCTATGAACCTTAAAGCAGTCCCAAATTAACAAAAAAGAGTTATACCTAAAAAGCCAAAAAGATAAAATGGAAATACAAAATATATATCAAACTGAACCAAAGGAGAGAAAAAAGAAAAAACAAAGATCAGATGGGATTTATAGAGAACAAGTAAAATAAAATCTTAAGCATGATTGTATCTATAATCACACTAAATACAAAGGGTCTAAACTCATCAATTAAGAGGCAGAAAGAGTCAAGTTGGATAAACTATCAAACCCAACTAATACAGTCTATAAGAAATGCACTTCAAACACACAGTCTCAGATTAGAAGGCAAAGAATTGTTAAAAGATATACACCCTAACACTACCAAAAGAAAGCTCGAGTAGA
Source organism: Pedetes capensis (assembly GCA_007922755.1). Classification (NCBI taxonomy): domain Eukaryota; kingdom Metazoa; phylum Chordata; class Mammalia; order Rodentia; family Pedetidae; genus Pedetes; species Pedetes capensis. Next base: position 8,619 of record VMDO01025603.1, on the reverse strand, counting down.
TGTATAACTAGCAAAGTATACTTCATAGCAAAAAATATTCCCAGTAATAAAGAATATTGCCTCATAATAACAAAGGGTATGTCCAATAAGAGGACATAGCAACTCTAAACCTAATAAAATGGCTTCTAAACACAAGGAGCAAAATGGATAGAATTATAGGGTAAAAAAAAGAAGCCCAGAATTGGAGATTTCAGTAACATTCTCAATAGTGATAAGATAAATAACAATATACAGAAGACTTGAAGAATGCCATTAACCAATGTGACCTTTGTTGTTGTTAGGTGTTGTTAAGTAGAGTCCAACTTTTAGCAACCCTTATAGGGTTTTTGCCTACAGCCACAGCCCTGTGGCATCTGATTCCATCAGATCTTAGAAGCTAAGCAGGGTCAAGCCTGGTTAGTACTTGGATGGGAGACCGCCTGGAAACACCAGGTGCTGCAGGTTTGGGAGATGGACCCATCAACCCACTCCCAAAAATCAATCCACCATTGAAAACCCTATGAACGGCAGAGAAGCACTGATAAAAGTGTTTCACCTGTTGTACGCAGGGTCGCTATGAGTTGGATACCAACTCAACAGCACCTAACAACGACAACAACAATAGGGCTTTCAATGGCTAACTGCTTCGGGACAGGATTGCCGTGTCCTTCTCTCATTTTGTGGTGTGGCGGATTGAACCCGGGTCCTCCAAGAGTGCAGAACAGCATTCTACTAACTGAGCTAAACCCCAGCACAACAACAAGGTGCCCATATCTGCAAAATACTCTACCACCAATGCAGAATGCACACACTCTGCCCACACGTACATAGACATGAAAGAAAGCGCTGTAAAGCCAGATTATGCAAGGCATGCTCTGCAACCACCTGGAGCCAGACTGCTGTGGAGGCAGCACAGCCCTGCCTCAGCCGCCTCAGTGCGTCTCCAGCTAATCTGCGGCTATTCTCAGCGTAAACAGTCAAGAGTCAGTTTGAAAAGCACTGTATTCCGAGGAAGAGGCCATCTACATGCATTAAAGAGTTGTACTCGGCAGAGAGCTGGGTGTCCTAGTCAAGACCACGTGTCTGCAAGAGGCCAACGTGCCAGGTGAGCAGGCGTCAGGACTGTTGTCCCTTCGGCACAGTGGGGGGATGAGCTTCACCAAAACAGACTTTCTCACTCTGAAAATTAAAACCCCAACCAAGAGGCTGAGAAGATCTGCTTTCCACGTTCAGAGGCTGGCTTAGCTCCGGGACTCCTGAGCCCACGTGAGGCGGAGTGGGGTGGAGGAGAGCACCAGCGGGCCACGCCCTGACAGCAGCGGAGGTGCTCTGCCCGGCCGACGCTGCCCACACACGCCATGGTTTGGTCATCACAGGACAGCGGCGTGCTGAGGCAGAGCCTGACCTTGCCCTTCTCCGGGTTCTCCCTCCAGGGGCCACTTCCTTCCCTGCGAATGGGCACCATTCTGCAGAAGGTCCTGGGGGGCTACAGGATCAGGAGCCAACACCCGACGAGAAGCTGGCTCTGGGGTCCTCGCCCCGCACAGGTGGCAGGCAGCAGGCCTACGCCCGACAGCCTCACGCTTGCTTCCATGCCCAAAGGTCGACGTGGGGGTCTGGGGTCCGGCTGCCCTGCACTGCTGTGGCCCGCCTGTGGGCACCGTGGTTCCTTTCTGTTTCCAGCCCTCCGAGGTGCTCTCCATAGGCTTTGTGTGAGTGAAGGAACCGCAGAACAGGCGCGCAAACATGCGTGACACCCTCTTCCCTCCAAGTCACACGCAGAGGCAGAAACTGCAGCTGGGAGAGGACCTGACAGCTGCCAGGACACAGCGCTGAGGAGACTCAAACCCAGCTGCCTCCTTCCTAACCAGGCTCTCTCCCGACCCCCAGCCTTCCTGGGGGAATGGTCCGAGCACGTCACATTTCCAAAATCAAGACCCATGAGCAAATGGGATCTGGTGAAAGCCTGTTTACAACAGGCGGAAACTTCCGCTCAGAGGCTAAAGAAATAATCCAAAAGTTGCTACATTTAAGGAAAATAAAGCCTGTTTTCCTGGCCTGGCTGCACCTGGGAAGCCTATGCTCTGCGCTGCCCCTGTCCTGTCCTGCTCGGGGCAGTGAGTGCCCAGGCTCCCCGCACCGAACGCGGATAGTGTCCAGAACTCTGCCACGACCTGAGGGCCAACCTGAAAGGCAAAGCCTAATTTTCTTGAGAAAAATTTTACACCAAGATGAAACTTTATCCTAAACCAGTCATCGATAGACTGAATTTTAATATTACGTTCTGTCTCGTTCTCTAAATTAGAAACATCTACGTACTCAAGAGGGGCTGGGATTTAGCTCAGTTGGTAGAGCGCTGTGCTGTGCTGCATTCTTTGAGGATCCGAGCTCAATTCCCAGCACCGCAAAAATGGGAGAAGGACCTGGCCATCCACTCCCAAGGCAATCCCGAAACAGTCGTCATTGAAAACCCTATGAGGGTCGCTATGAGTCAGATACCAACTCAACGGCACCTAACAACAACAACAACAACATACTCAAGACTGCCTCAGAGACAGCCAACCACCACCCTCACATTTCACAGATCCAAAACACATCTACCAGATATTAAAATATGTACTGTCCACCTCCCTACTTAGTCCAGGCAGGAAAAGCAGAGTGTCCTCTGGGGATCCGTGTCCCCTGAGCACGTACACGCTACGGTGTCCGAGTACACACAGAGGCTGCTTCTCTCAATTAATTTGTTCCCACAGAGCTGCATCAAAAAGTAAGTTTTGTAAAAAGAACACCATTTTCTCCTCAAGTGATATCAAAAGTTCAACTTGTACTGGGGGTTGAACCCAGGGTCTCGAGCTTGCCTGCTTTGCAAGTGCTGGACCACTGAGCTGCACCCCCAGCCCATTTTCTTTACTTTTTGAGACAGGGTCTCGCTAAGTTATGCAGACTGCCTCTGGTCTTGAACTTGCAATCCTCCTGCCATCGCCTCACGAGCTGCTGGGATTACAGGTGTGCGTCATTGTGCCCGGCCAAGAGTTCAACTGCTATCATCACTTTGTCTTCAGTAGCAAAATTTTGTTTGCCTGTGATTATCCTTTAAAATGAAACCCTGGCCAATTAAGTAGGAAACAAATGAAATATTCTGAAAATAATACGTACCAGCACCTGCACTCTGATTCTGGTGCTGAGAGTGAGGGCGGGAAGGGCTTTAGTGGCAGAAAGCACCCTGCTCTGCAGGAGCCCGTGCTGCAGTGTGGCCCACAGCCCCTTCCCCCTGGCTAGTGAAGCCTGAGGTCTTCCAGGCCCACGGCACCTGCCAAGGACGCTGAGGGTACGTGTCTGTGCTGTGGGCCCTGACTGTGCTCTCATGGCCTCTCTGGCCCACACCACATGACCGAAAAACTGGGCAATCTGGCCATGACCACTTACTGTCACTGATCTCTCGTTAAGAGGGCACCACTGAGCTGGGGTTTACTGAAGCAACGCTGCAGTGTTTCTGTGAATGGTGAGCCTCCCGGCAGCACTCACACCGACTTGCGCTACCTCTAAATGCACGTCATGCAGAAATGCTTTCTGAAAGGGATGGTCCATTTGGAGAGTGCAGAATGCACCAGAGCTGCGCTGGGTAGTAAGCCAGCCAGGGGCTGCACTGGACTAGGCGCCCCTCACCAGCACACCCCTGAGAGGCAACAGGGAGACAGAGCAGACGGTCACAGCTGGGAACTATGCTCCAGACACAAGATGATATTCACTCTACCTGATTATTTTGCTGTTGTTTTCAGTGTTTTTGCAGTACTGGCACTGCACCCAGCACGTCTCACCACTGATCTGCACCCCAGCTCCTTCAACTCTTTTTTTTTTGTTTTGAGACAAGGTTTCACTAAATTATGCAGGCTGCCTCTGGCTTCATACTTGTGATCCTCCTTCCTCCACATCCCACACTCATTAGGATTACAGGTGTGTGTCACGGTGCCCAGCACTATGGCTAGTTTTGCTATTCAAAAAAAAAAGGAAAGAAGGAAATAAAGGAGGAAAGCAAGCAAGCAAGCAAGAGCTACACGAGGGTGGACATGAGGCACACTGCATGGAAGCAACATACCTACTGGGCGATGCCACAGGCCCTCTGGCTCCTGTGGACTCACAGGGGCTCACAGCACGGCAGAGCTGCCTCCAAGGAGGCAGAGTGGGGCACCATAGGCTGTGACAGTGATGCCAGGGGAGCTGTGGTACCAGATGGGAAGGAGCAGGAATGTATAACTCTTGCAGCACGGGATGAGCGTGCAGTTTTGGGTTTTCCCACAGGAAATACCCATGGAACCCACATCCTGGTTTCAGTAGCCACAGTGTGTGGCAGGCTGACTGATCATCTGTGGGAAACAAGTCAGAAGTGCATTCTGGTGCCGGGCGGTATGTGAATTCACAGAGCAGAGATGTTCTGGCCATTGTAAAATTCCCCATAAGGACATGTCTGTGATGGTTAATATCGACTGTCACTTGACTGGATTGAGAGATGCCTAGGAGATTAGTAAAGCAGGCCTCTGAGCATGTCTGTGAGGGCATTTCCGGAGACAACTGGTCTCCGGAACAGGACAACAGGAGGTCCCTGGCCTACACAATGGTCTAATCCATTGATGGTCTCAGAATTTGAATAGACCATTGGGAGCTGATGGAACTGTGGGAAGTGGGGCCTGATTAGAGGAAGAAGACCACGGGGGGTTTCCTTGGGGTTGTATCTTGCCCTGGTCTCTTCCTGTTACTGCTTGGCTCTGCTTCCTGTCTGCCGTGGTGTGAGCAGCTCTGCTGGCCACACCCTCCCCACCATGATGGACTGAAACCTCCAAAATGGTGAGCACAGTAAATCTTTCCTCCTTTAATCATGTGTATCAGGCATTCTGTCACGGAGAACAGAAAGCAGACTAGCACAACAGCCTTCAGCTCTCTCTAAAGATTTGCACTCTTACGGAGCCTCCTGGCTTACAGGAATTCCTAAGGGGCTTGCTGACATCCCTCCCCAGCAGCAGCAGCAGCTGAAACTGACAAGTCACAAATAAGCACAGGCCACAGACACTACTGCAAAAATCTGTGACCACATGGCTGAAGGACACAGATGGAGAAACACTCATGCCCTCTGTGTGAGCCACCACTCAGTATGACTCTACTGGCCTGGGAGAAGTTCTGGAAGCCTCGTTCCCATAAGTCCCACAGCTGATTCCTTCCTTAGGAAGCCAAAGATCCTGCTCCTCAGGATCTCCAAGGATCTGCCCCCCTTTTGCTGATGTGGCACAACTCAAAATAAGAAGAAACAGTGTCTGGAACTATGGACTCAAATATAAAAAGATCATGTGCATGGCACAGCATCAGGCAGTGTTTCATTCTCTTGTACATAGGGTCACTATGACTCAGATCCAACTTGAGGGCATCTACCAAGAAGAAGATAATAAGCTAAATTAACAACATAAATTGTTTTAAAGCGGTTAGGGTTTGTTTTAAATGTAATACATTAGACTTTCTGCCAACACTTTAAGTGACAAAAATAAGAAGCAAAATACCCCCAATATCTAATACCTAGTGAAACAAATGCATATATGTGATGAATATCAAATCCTTTTAAAAATTCAAATGCTGCTCACAAACTTAACTAAACTTCCTTATTTCTCTCAGCTGAAAAGTCTTACATCTAAAGCCAATTCACATTTCAAATTAGAATCAGTTTTAATGTATTAAAAATCCTGAAATATTACATATACCGTAAATGTTAAGTATTCTCAGATTATACCTAAACTCATGCAAAACTATTACTAAGGTGGGTTTGATGTCTTTTGTTGTCTCTGTATGAAATCTATTATAGAAAATTTCCCAATGTTAAGTAAGCTGGATTGCCTCTCAAGGGAGCTGGAATTCATAGTCCACGATCTTGCTCGCTCACAAACCCTGGAGCAATCCACACCCAGCATGATCCCTCCTACCTGGGTGGCACACCACCGATAATTGATCATGGTGATAACAGTCCAGGTCTCCAAACCCAAGCTCTTGGGGGAAGTCTACAACTCTGGAGTCCAAATATTATCTTCTTATTCTCTCTCCCATGGAAGGCAGTGAAGGAGGAGACAGGGGAAGGGTCTTCCCCTGCCCTTGGTCTGAACTCACATTTCTGGCTATGTGCCCTTTCTTTATTTTCTTATTTTTTCCCCCAGTACTGAAATTTGAGTGAGATCAGCCCAGTGTACCTTGCGCTTACTTCCTGCTGGTACAAAGTAGGTATCCAATAGAAATTAACAAACCAATGGACGTTTAGCTGTCTGAATTAATGAATGGCACACAGTGTCTGCAGAATTTTGTCTTGTAGCTGAACTTCTCAATACTTCTGCTGAGTTTTGAGATTTCTTTGCTTTGCACGTGTGTTAGGAACACTTATTCAGAAGCACCTCACTGGGTCCTTGAGTGTGGAATTCATTCTTCAATATTACCATCCAGGACAATTTTATCTTAACAACAAAAACCTACACTGGCACCATGTTGGCGCCAGCGGCAGTGCATTTCACTACCCTAGCCCTGTGGGCGAGCCACATCCAGGCCACTGACTCTACAGCGGGGGTCCCACCCTGGTCTTCCTGTGTCTTTTCCCAAAAGTCAGAGTCACATGTTTAAACCATACAGTCTGTGAACTGGTGGCAGAGTGGGCAACACCATTAGGTCAGGATTACTGTGGTCGAAAAATATAGTCCTTTATTCAAAAGTTGCCAACATTTAAAAAGAGCTCAATTTTTTATTCTTTTCAGCACCATACACACACACACACACACACACACACACACTGATTTTTAACTAAAAAAAAGAATATGCTACACACTCTCTATAAGCCCATTTAATGACAGCAATTATTATGGTTTACTCTCTTTTAGTTTTTGCTGTTTATATTAACAACCAATTAGTCAAAGACTTCGGGGCTGGGATTTACCTCAGTGGGTAGAGCGCTGCGCTGCAGTCTCTGAGGTCCCGAGTTCAATTCCCAGCACTGCAAAAATGGGAGAAGGGCCTGGCAATCCACTCCCAAGGCAATCCCAAGAGAGTCAGCCACTGAAACCCTGAGGGTCGCTATGAGTCGGATACTGACTCAACAGCACCTAACAACAACAACAGTCAAAGACTTCAATATTTAAATGAGACCAAATATACAATCTGCCTCTCATCAAAGAGACACACACGCACAGAGCCCTGGTGCCCTGACACCGACAAGGCACGGCACTGCCCCACCACGAGGATTCTTCCGATAACAACTCAGCCACAACTGCACCTCCTACTTCCAGAGGACCCCATGTGCCTGCCGCTCCTGCTCCTGTGCACCCAGGCGCTGCGGTGCACGCTCCCCGGGAGATGGGCCAGACAAGGAAGGGGCTGGAGTGCGCCTGCCACAGGTCACGCATCTCCTCTGCTTCCTTTGCGCGGCTGAGCAGCTGCTGGTCCCTGAGGCCGCGAGCTGGGCCAGGCCGTCCGCCCAGCTGCTCCTGAGGCTCTTACCAGGAGACCCTGCTTAGGCCCGCACACTCCCTCTCCTGACACCACAGCCAGGCCTCAACCACTGCTCCCTCAGTCGGAGGAAGAGAGACCCGCAGCACTGTTTGCAGCTGGACGCTCCCGAGAGTCCACAACTGTCCTGGCTCAGTCACGCCAGAGGCTGTTTGGATGTCAAGGTAACCAGGACCTAAGTTCTCCTCCACCGGAGCCCGCTCTGCTGGGCACCACGCCAGCCCAGCTTTCTCTTCTCTTCTCGCCTCTCCCATTGTGACTGCTCCCTCAGCCCCCTGGGAAAATGTGGCTCAGAGGATTAAAAAAAGGAACCCAACAACCTAGAAAGGTACACTGGAACACTTCAGCACAGTGACGGCAACACAGCGCCTTCAGGAGCAGGAACATACAGCCTGCCCAGCACCCTCTGGGCACTGCAGCAGGGTGCAAAGCACAAAACACACCCTGGCATTGTGTGTAACCAGGAAGAAAAATACAAACTTCAACGTCCACCCGCAGCGGACGACAAAGGTAAACCAGGATCAAGGAGGAAATGAGGTATGAAAGCACCGCAAGCGGCAGTGCTGTGGGACCCCGAGTGACGCCATGACAGGCCCTACTGCCTCTCTCCACCTGACATTAAGTCAGTGCAGTCAGTGCAAACTGTGAGCCAGGCACAGTAACACGCCCCTCCGAGTGCACTAATACATCATTAGTGGAAAAGGGTGGGTCTGTCCATAAAGTGCTTTTAGTGACACCCAAGACAGGCCAAAGCACACAACTGCACAATTACGCTATCCTCTGATTCGGAACTTCAACCCTAGAGAGACAAAGTTAAACTGAAATTTCCAAATACTCAAGTCAATTTAATTTTCATGTCTTATGTTCTACAAACCTCTCCTCCTACATTCTACAAGACCTTTCGTTTTTCCATACAATTGATTTGCAACTGATATTTTCTTTTCCTTTTATCCTACTTAGTGTAGTTTCTTTGAATTCCATTGTCCTTTTTCTACACCCACACTCTCCGTACCCCCGTTTTCATTGGCTCTTGCTCCTGCTTTTCTTGTGCAATCTGGACAACAGCATTCACGTTACTGCCACACTTGTCCACAAGATCAAACATGTATGGACATT
>VMDO01025602.1:0-27969 GCA_007922755.1 Pedetes capensis | reverse complement strand
TAAGGGGTAACCTATATGAATAATGTTTATCAAATTGCATATATGAAATTTGTCACAATGAAAAGCATGTCAAAATGAATCACATTATGATGTACATTAAAAATTTCTAATAAAAAAGAAAAGAAAAAACAAAGATACAATTAAGATAGAAAAATGTATACCTCTATTTCTAATGAGCATAGATATAAAAGTTTTCAATGAAATACTAGCAAACCAAAATCAACAGCATATCCAAAAAATCATTTATCATTATTTTGTGATATTCACCACAAGAATGCAAGGATGCTTCAACATATATAAGCCAAAAAATGTGGTAAAACTTTCTCTCACAATGCACAAAGACTGAACTCAAAGCAGATCAAAGACCTAATCTTGAGACCTGAGACTGTTGCGTCCAAAATCACCATGCCAATGAGACACCCAGAGCCACCTATCCAAAAGCAAAGGCACTTTATTGTGAGCTTATGTGCAGGGTTCTGACCATTTAGAAAATGGAGACCCTGAATGAAGATGTGCAGGCCTTTTTAAGCATGAAAAGGGCAATTCCAGTTGAGGTTAGGTAACCTTTAATATGATCAGTTGACTCAAAAGCAGTTACATGGGTCTGTTCTTCATTGGCTCAGACACAGATAGCCAACTGTTCACATTTTTTCAACACAGATGGTTAACCGCAAGATAAGATACTTCTGGATTCATTGGGGCTTATCTCCCTTCTAATTGACTGCCTTTTGTGTGGATGATTTTATGGTTCTTTTCCTGGAATTGGGGACTTATAGGGTAGGGGCGGAGAAGCTGAATTACAGAAGCTGGAACTTTTTTTTAAGGTAAAGAAGTTGGGGGTACAAAGTAAGTTTCCATTTTTCCAAAGCTCAGCCCATTACAGGAAATCCCACATTTGACGTTTTACAAGGTTATCTTGTGACACCACCTTTTTCTTAATCCAGCCCTTCCATGGGCACAGCCATCTTGTGACACAGCTGCACTTATCAGATTTTGTCAAGGGCTGGTTTTCAAGAACCAGTAATTTTAAAGTGACTTTAGGCATGCTCTTACACTCCCCACTGGTATTAAGTACATGGGTTGAATCCTTAACTTTTGATCTTGATCTGAACTCAGAGGATCATACCTACGCTGTTGTTCTAACACTAACAGTTTTACAGACAAAATTCATTCCCTCACATAAGACATTATTTTATTAATTATGCAGGGCCCTCAAGTGAGTGCCATCAATAACAATATAAAAGGGCCACCTAGAGCAAACAATAAAGTAGTCAACCACAGAGACCACCAGAAGAGAGATTGATACCAGTTTTCTTTTTGTCAGTTAAATTATTGTACCTAATCTGTAAATTTTTTCTTACAAGTTAAAAATTCCTTAATCTTTTATTCCTGGTACCATTACCATAAATTACAGGGCAATATACCTGGTGTAAAGAAAAAGACATAGACAAAACTACAACAGATAAAAGATCTTAGGAAAGTATATCTAATTGACATTACATTGCACTAATCAATAGCTGCATTTTTTGCAAACCATGGCTATGACAGTCCTGAACAAGAAGGGTTTCATGTTTAAGCTGCAGTAACTTTTCTGAATATGGATCATCATTCCTTCTGTGGAAGATTTTTACAATTCCTCTAATACATTTGGGATGACTGTCTCAAAGTAACCTACAGCTTTCCTGACAACTCCTTGTTCTCTCTCCTGCTAAGAATGATAGCCTTTTGTTGTTGTTTTGAAAATGTTCTATTATCATATCCATCATTTTTATCATCAGATTTATAACCATCACCATAGCTTTCTCTATTATTATAACCAGGACCATCACCATACTTGCCATCATTATTTCCAAATCTATTATATCCATTATCACCATCTCCATAACTACCTCTGCTACCATCACCTCCATCATCATACCTTCCTCTTCCATTCTCATATAACATACTAGTCCATATTTGGCCAGTTTCCTATCCTGAATGTGGTTAACATTTCAATATTGAATGCTTTGAACTTGGTTATAAACAAATACATCTTTTTCCTCTACCATCGGCTTATCAGCTATATCACTTTCCTTATCCCTCAGTTCTCACTTCCACATAGGCCTTCTTCCAAACTTGCTTTTTACTTTCTGTCAAATTCATACACAATCTTTCTCAAATTCTCCAAGTTCCTGGATTCCTGTGTCCTTCAGTTCACATGGATTCCTCTGACAGTCAGAGAACAAAAAACAGGTAATTTTAACATAGGACACATATTCAGAAAGATTCCTTGTTAAGCTTTTACAAATTCATTTGTACATCTTTAAGTTGACCATCATCATCACATAATTAAAATAACTAGAAGGAAATAAGGTAAAATCATCCCAGACTTCATGTTTCCAAGCACTCTAGAAAGGTCCCGGTGGCACAGGTTTTTAGCTTGCAAGAGGTAACCTCACCATGCTGTACCAGTGAGTTTTCAGGGTCCCTCATGTAGGATGTGGAGGGTGCATCTCACCCACATGAGAGCAAAAGGTTGGAAGCCAGGTCACCTAGTGCCAGTCTCCAAGGTTAGTTTAGTCAAAGTCTCCTTTAAGGTTCTATTCCTCCTTTCTACCTGTCCTGAACTCTGTGGTCAATACATGCAATGGAGTTTCCAATCTATATCTAAAGCTTTACTAATTAATTTAGAAATGCTGGCTGTGAAGGCCAGGCCATTGTTGGACCCCAGAGACAATGGGAGGCCAAATTGAGGGATTATTTCCTGTATTAATCTCTTTACTATAATTTTCACTGTCTCAGATTTGGTTGGAAATGCCTCAGTCCATCCAGAATAGGTGTCATTAACACTAGTAAATATTTATAACCATAACAGCTTCTTTGAATCTCTGTAAAGTCTAGATCCCAGTTCTCCCAGTTGGTTACCCTGTTACCTTAGTCCTTGTTGTTTAGACATTCATCTGGCATTTACCTGGACACATGGAGCACATCTGGAGATAACATCCTCAGCTATAGACATGATTACAGGAATGTTGAGTTGAGTGGTGACAAGCTGACTTACTTTGGTAGTCCCCAAGTGAGAGGCTTGTTGGATCTGAGTAATCAAGATGTGTCCTTAAGCCTTAGGGAACACATACTGCCCGTCAGTGTGTCTCCATCATCTTCTAGAATCTTATGTCCAATTTTTATTTTGGTAAGTTCCAACCTGTTCCTTTGAGTAGTTAGGGAGAGAACTGGGACTGGGAATAAAGCCATCATTCCCTCAGTCCCCCCTGGTTTTAATGCAGCTTCTTCAGTTACCCAGTCTGCTGGTCAATTTCCTTTTACCTCTAGCTTGTCTCCTTTTTGATGTCCCTTGCAGTGAATAACTGCCACTAGTTTAGGTAGCCAAACAGCCTCTAAAAGTCCTAAATTTCTTCCTTATTTTTTATAGTCTTGCCTTCTGGGGTTAATAGACCTCTTTGTTTATAAAGTTCTCCATGTATGTGGAGAGTAGCAAAGGCATATCTACTATCTGCATAGATGTTTACAGTCTTTCCTTTAGTTAGGTGCAGGGCCTGAGTGAGAGCTATAAGTTCTGCATGTTGAGCTGAAGACTCATGTCCCAATGCCTGGGCCCATATTACCTGTAGATCTTGATTTGCCATGGCCACACCAGCTTAGCAAAGTCCATCCTGGATGAAACTGCTCCCATCTGTGAAAAAGGTTTCTTCTGTGTCTGGCAGAGGCACATCCTTTAGATCAGGCCAATGTTACTGCTGGGCTGAAACAATGTCCAAGCAATCATGAAGTGGCTGGGTAGGGTTATCATCTGGGAGCAACATGGCTGGGCTTAGGACTGTGGCTTTTTGCAACTGAATCTGAGGCTGATCTAGTAACAGGGCCTGGTATTGGTTTAACCTGGCATCCAAGAACCACTTCTCAGGAGACCATTGCCATAGCTCATCGATTGCATGTGGGACTACCATGATTAAATCTTGGCCAAAGGTCAGCTTATCAGTCTCTTTTATCAGGATGGCCACGGCCACCATTGTTCATAAACATGTTGGCCACTCAGCTGCTACTGGGTCCAGTGGTTTAGACAAGTAAGTGATTGGTCTCTTCCATGGGCCTGACTGTTGAGTCAAGACTCCTTTTGCTATGCCTTGCTTTTCAGCCATAAAAAGCTGAAAGGGTTTAGTAACATCAGGAAGGGCAAGTGCAGGGGCAGTGGTTAGAGCCTGTTTTAAGCCATCAAATGCCTCCTGTTCCACCTCTATTCAGACTAATGGCTCATGTCTCCTGGCAGTGGCTGCATACAAAAGTTTAGCCATCTCAGCAAATCCTAATCCAAAGATGACACTATCACACAGAGCCTAGAAATTCTCTCTCTTGCTTCTTTGAGGTAGGGGTTGGAATTTTTAGGATTGCCCCTATCCGTTTTGTTGAGAGAGACCAATTGTCCTCTGGGGAGTCCTGGCTATTGTAGACCTTGAGGGCAATGTACATAAGTTCCTCCCTATTTTTTTCAAACCCTTTCAATTTCTGGATCTTTCTTTTAATGTGTGGGGCTGACTGGGCTACAAAGGCCAAATTCATAGCCCTCTAATTCGCATTTGCATACAGATCAATAGGTGTATAAGACAGGTATGCTTCTAGGAGGCATTCTAAGAACACAGCAGGAGATTGAGGATCTGCACTGAATCTCCATTACCTTGGACAAATTCATAGGCTTCCTAGCAGTCCCTCTTAACCTGGCTAGGAGATGCTGGTGACAGATGTTCAGACTCAGCCTACCTGTAGGAGAATTTTTGTCCCAGGTGGGGCAGGTAGTAGGCAAAACGTGGGTGAGTTGGGCCTGTCAGTCTGGCAATGTATCACAGTTGGGCCCAAGGACCAACTTTTGGGCCTTGTTCAGGATTCATTCACTTTCTTCAGATTTGAAAAGAGTCTGCAAGAGTTGCTGACAATCATCCCAAGTAGCCTGCTGGGTAAGAAAACAGACTCCAAAAGCAAGGTAAGAACTTGGGATTTTCTGAAAAAGGAGGATTCTGATTTTGTGTGTGTGTGTGTGTGTGTGTGTGTGTGTATATATATATATATATATATATATATATATATATATATATATATATATATATATAATTAGTACCTAGATAAGTCCTCCAAGAGTGATCCCTAAGGGGAGAAGAGTCAGCCTGCAAAGGTCTCAATATTTCCCGAGTGTAGTCCTCCCAGGGGTGGACTCCAGAATCAGATCACACTGGGAAAGTCATGGGGTGACAGAAAAGGTGAATGATCAATTCAGCAAGCTTGGTGCTTTGCAGCCACCAAAGGCAAAAAACATAACCAATCTCTAATCAGTAATACTTCTGTGGGTTGTGAAGTTTGCCCACTTACAAAAAGGAAGATGCCAGCAGTCAGAGTGGTCCTCTGGCAAACATATTACAGTAGTTGGCAAAAAAGGCAATCAGAAGGAAGATACCCTAAATGACAGAAGAGGATCTGACATTCCTTATCCATGACCTGCTCAGACAACATCCTAAAAAACATCCCCATTCTGTGCAGACAAAAGGGTCTCAAGGTCAGGGACTGCAACAGAGGCAAGACGAGTCTTCAAAAAGGACTTGTAGGAAGAGAGAGAACCTGGCCAAAAGGGCGTCAGGTATCAGAGATACAGATTCAAAAGATGAACAAGAGGAGGGATCCAAGAGACTGATTCAGAGATTCAGAAGAGAAATTAGAGGAAGGGGCCTGTTGTTGAGCCTGGGGCCCTGGACTCTCTCAGGGGGCACCTTCCCCAGGGTCTTTGACTGGAAAGATTCATCAGGACTGGACACTAGTCCAGGCTTCTGTGGGTGGATCTTACTTTAATCGGCATTGCTCACATGTCCCAAGACCAGGCAGACTCCCTATAGTGCACCTCTCAATCCCAGCACTAGTCCAAAATACAGATGGGGAACTAACAACACAAAATAACAAAAGATGAATGGAGAAATTCTTGATGTACATACAATTGAAAATAAACTATGTCCATTTTACCTTTTCTTAACCTAAACTTTATGTACTTAGTATCATCTTAGAGGAACTAGGCATGGAGGGAAGCTTTCAAGTTCAGCATAAAACAGATCCAAATTCAGCTTTCCTGTCTGGAGAAAAAGCAAATCTGAAGTGAGACAACGTACAAGACAAAGGGGTCACTGGTTTTGATAATGAAGTTCTCATGATATTAAGGACAACCTAAAAGCTAAACAGCACCAAGCACAGCGGTTTAAAACAGAACAGTCAGACACTGAACAACAAACGGAAACAACAAAGAACAAAACACATTCAAACCAAATCCTTGAAGTGACCACAGACTAGGCCTGGGGGGGGGGGGTGAAGGGAGAACCCTGTCCCATTTTTTCAATTAAAAGGACAGCAAGGAGGACACAAAAGACAACTAAAATGATCACACACAGACAGTACCAATACGGTGCACAAAAAAGAAATAAATAATTGGATGAAGGTGGCACGTGACCATGTGCCTCACAGAGTGGGAGTGACCCACTTTGTCCAACCAAATTCAGACAGGGAGGTCTAATCCCCAACAGATTCAGAAAGGAGGTCATTAAATCCTCCCCAGGAGGATTCGGGATGTTTGCCAGCACCTTAGGCCCTTGATTCAATAGCACATCCATCTGAATCTTCTTGGCCCTCCAGATCCATGTTCAAAAGCCTCAGATTTTCAGAAATTTTGTAAAACATACAACACAGGTAAGACAGGAGCCACAATTACTGGCCAGTGTTTTGAAGGAATTTGCCAAATGGGCTGGGGTCTCAAGGCAGGGTGATCCCAGACGAGCCCCCAAATGTTGGATCTGAAATCGCCACTCCAATGAGACACCCAGAGCCACATATGCAAAAGCAAAGGCAATATACTGTAAGCCTGGGCGCAAGGGTCTGACCATTTATAAAATGGCAACCGTGCATGAAAATGTGCAGGCCTTTATTAAGCAAGAAAAGGGGAATTCCAGTTGAGGTTAGGGAGCCTTTAATATGATTGGTTGACTTGAAAGCAGTTACATGGGTCTGTTTTTGATTGGTCCAGACACAGATGGCCAACTGTTCACATTTTTTCAACACAAATGGTTAACTGCAAGATAAAATACTTCTGCATTCCTTGTGGCTTATCTCCCTTTTAATTGACTGCCTTTGGGGTGGATGATTTTATGGTTCTTTCCTTGGAATTGGGGCTTTATAGGGTATGGGTGGAGAAGCAGAATTATAGAAGCAGGAGCTTTTTTACAGTAAAAGGGTTGGGGGTTACAAAGTAAGTTTCCATTTTTCCAAAGCTCAGCCTATTACAGGAATTCCACTATTTGACCTTTTACAAGGTTATCTTGTGACACCACCTTTTTCTTAATCCATTTCTTCCACGGGCACAGCCATCTTGTGACACAGCTGCCCTTATCAGCTTTTGTTGAAGGCTGGTTTTCAAGGCACCAGTGATTTTATAGTGACCTGAGGCCTGCTCTTACAAGACCATGAAATTAGTATAAGAAAACAGGAAGGAAACCCTTCAAGACATCGGAGCAGGCAACAATTTTTTAGGTAGCACTCCAAAAGCACAATCAACAAAAGTAAAAATAGATAAAGAAAAGCACATCAAATTAAGAAGCGTTTACGCAATGAAGGAAATAATCAGCCAGGTTAAGATATAGCATACAGAATGAAAGAAAGTATTTGCAAATGGTACAGCCAACAAGGGATTGATATAGAGAATGTCTAAGGAACTCAAAAATGAACCCCAAAAATCTAATTTAAAAATGGGCTAAAGAATTAAAAAGTAACAAATGCCTCAAAAACACAAGAAAAATGCTCAATTTCACTAATCATCAGGTAAATGCAAATCAAAACCACAATGAGATACCATCTTATCCCAGTTTGAATTGTTGTTGTTAGGTGCTGTTGAGTCATGTCTGCCTCATAGCAATACTTACAGGGTTTTCAATGGCTGATTGTTTTGAGATTGCCTTGGGAGTGGATTGCTACATCCTTCTCCCTCCCAGTTTGAATGGATATCATCAAAAAGGCAAGACATAACCAGTACTGGTAAGAATGTGGAGAAATGGGAGCTCTCATACACTGTT
Source organism: Pedetes capensis (assembly GCA_007922755.1). Taxonomy (NCBI): domain Eukaryota; kingdom Metazoa; phylum Chordata; class Mammalia; order Rodentia; family Pedetidae; genus Pedetes; species Pedetes capensis. Next base: position 19,879 of record VMDO01025602.1, on the reverse strand, counting down.
GGTAAGAATGGAACCTACTGTAACCATTATGGAAGACTGTATGGCTATTTCTCAAAAAACTAAAAACAGAACTACCATATGGTCCAGCAATTCAACTAGTAAGTATATGTCCACAGGAGATAAAATCTTTATACCAAAAAGATACTTGCACCTCGTGTTTATTGCAGTACTATTCACAATAGCCAAACTATAGACCCAACCCAAATGCCCTCCAGCAGATTAATTGATAAAGACAATGTGGTATGTTTACAGCATGGGCCACCACTCACCCAATAAAAAAGGAATGAAGTACTATCATTTGCAGCAACATGTGTGGAGCTGGAAAATGCTATGTTGAGTAAAACAACCCAGACAGAGAGAGACAACCTCAGTATGTTCTCACTCACACAAGGAAGCCAATAGTCAAGATTATAGAAGTACCTGATGGAAAAGTGGTCCCTGGAGACAGGGAAGGGCACCAGAGAGGGAAAACAGAAGTTCAGAGGGACTTTTAGAGACTGAGAAGGATGCTTGGGAGAGAAAGAGAGGTAGAGGTCCCCAGAGTAGAAAAGAGGTGGGTGAACATATGTAAATATCAGAGTGCACTCCACTGATCTGTACAATATGTAGCAAAAAGTATAAATAAAAATAAATAAATATCTCTTTAAAGAAACATGTCATTATACTAGCAAGAGTGGTTGAGGTTACAGAATGACCAAAAACAAACAAGTCCAGCTATCAGTTTTGATCAACAAAGGGCCTCTCTGGCTGGTCTGCATCTACCAGAGGTCGGCAACCTGATTTTTCCTGCACGTTGATTTTGAGAGCAGCTCCCCCCTTCACATGTGTGCATCCTTTTCTGTCCTGTGAAGGATGTTCACTGTGTGTGAATGACTATGAAGCTTCTACTCTGAGTCACCAGAGACCCTTGATCTTGTTTGTCCATTAAAGTAGGCCATGTAAACCATCGACACAGAAAACCATGAGGAAGAGGGCAGGTTAGAGATGCTTTGCTGCAGCTGCACAAATCTGAAATGGATCACGTGCATGTCCTCAGGAGAGGTAGATGGCACGGAAAGGTACAGAGGGTGACAGTAAAAAGCTGAAAGTTAGAGAGGAGGTGACGTCCAGATATATTGGGCTTTAGGTTTGTAAAGGAAGCAGTGGACCCTAACAGGGGGCAGTAGGAAAAATGGTAGGGAAGGGCCAGAGTCCCACCCCAGTGGTGCTTTATACAAAAGAGAAAAGGAATGTCCTAGTGAACTCCACAGCATCACCATCTGTCATTCTGCAAAAACAGTTCAAGATAGGAGAGCTGCTCTGGGTGCATAACCAGAGGGCAGAGACCCCCCACTCCTGGCCCTTCCTAGCCTGCTCACTGGGGCCATGTTGGGGAATTATCTTAGGAGAGGTCCTACAGTCAAAACTTTTGACCATGGACAGCCCCTACATCTTTACATTTCCAAGCCCCAAAGTCTTCTCCCTCTCCACAGGCTAGGTGAGTGGTCACCCCAAGGATCAGACTAGGCTCAGCAATCTGATGTGACTTGGACACAGACTCCTGGACACAGGGCTGTTCAGCAGGGCTTCACAGGTGTGAGGGGCACCCAGCTGGGGGTCCTCAGGCTCAGCTGGCAGGAGCAATGGGAGGGCAGCTCCTGCAACCTCCATGCTGCTTGGCCTGGGCTTGGATGACACTGGCAAGATTCCTCCAGCAGCAGCCATAGTAATTTGAGCTCTGACAGGACAGGCAGTGGGGCTTAGCATAGACACAGGTCTTTGGGTCTAACCTGGTTGAACTCGTGTCAGCTTGTGCTTGGCTGTGGATAACACCTGACAGCCTGGCTTAAGGAGGAAGTGTGACTATTCAGTTCACAGTGTAAATGATGTCAGTCCACACTGGCGGGGAGCCATGGTGAAGCAGTTGGTGGCAGGACCTGTGGCAGAGGACCTCACATCATGGCATCAGGAAACAGAGAGGAGAGAGAGAATGGAACAGGGCCACACTAAACATCCCAAATCCCACCCCAGGGACCTGCTCTTGCCAGCTAGGTCCCATCTCCCACCACCTGGAGACCAAGCATTCAAACATATGACATTTGGGGGACATTTTTTATCCAAACCATAATAGCACTTCATAGAGAAAATGATTCAATACTCTTCTCTTCCCCACTCATTCCAATTAAGCTGCAAAATGTCAAACCTGAGAGGGGAAGTACCCCCTCATGGCTCCTCAGGAGGAAGGAATAGTGAGCTACCATTTCTGTCTTGCTCTGTATTTTGTTTTATCACCTTATCTCTCACTATTTTTTCTTATAACTTCCTCCTGTATACTTTTCCTCATGCTTCTATCTTCCTGCTTCTCTCTCTTTTCCTTTCCTTATCCCCTTCTTTTTATTGCTTAATTAGTAATACTTTTGCCTTCAAAAAGAGTACAGAGACATCCTATCTGCCAGTTGTCCCCAATGTTTCTGGCACCAGGGACCAATTTAAAGGAAGGCATCTTTTCCATGGACCAGGTGTGTGGTGGGCTGATATGACAGTGCAGAGCTCAGCAAGTGAACAAGCAATGGGGAGAAACTATAAATATAGATGTAAACACAGAGGGCACCAGTCTTCATCCCAGTGGCTGGAGACCTCTTTCATGTGCCATATCTCCAATTCCCCACAATGGTAGCATCTTACACAACTATATATGAGAACCAACATTGACATTGGTACAATGTGTGGGCATAATTCTGTATTGTTTTGTCACCTACATAAATTCCTATAATCGCAGCTGCAACCAACAGCAGAACTATTGCATCATCACGCAGATCTCCTTCATGATATCCTATGTGGTCAGGCTCTCTCACCCCAATATCCACAGCCTCTAGCAATAGCTGATTGGTCTTCCAGCTCTGTAATCTATAAGTTTAAAAATGCTTTATTTAAAAGGCATTTTGCTCATCATAATACCCTTCATAGTTAAAAAAAGAACTTTGCCTTCAATAATTTTTTAAATTCCTACTGTATCCTATAAGTACACTAGCTCCTTTTTTTCTAATCTTGTTAGGGGTGTAGTTTAGGTTTCTCATTGTTATTTTACTACATTTGAATACCTCATTTGTTTTTTAATTATTATTTTCATTACCGCTGCCTGTTTTCTCTCCTCTGAGTGGTAGTGGAGATTGATATTCCACTAAGAAATATTCCACTAAGAAAACTAAGAGGTGTTCATACCAACAGATGAATAAATTGTAATATTGAAACACAGGAAATATTAAAAATAAACACAACATGGCTCCTCCAGAAGTTCATAACTCTTTAATAACTGAATCAAAATGTTGAAGTGGTTGAAATACTGGACAACAAAATCAAAATCTTAGTTTTAAAAATGGCCAGTGACCTCAAAGAAGATTCAAATAAGCCAGATGTGGTGGCTCTTGCCTGTAATTCCAGCAGTCAGAAAGCTGGGGTATGAGAATCATGACTTAGAAACCAGCCTACTCTACATAGTGAGTTCAAGGTAAGCCTGGGCCATGTAGTAAACCCCTGTGTCAAAAAAAAAGGATTCAGTTAAAGAGATTAATGAAGTAAGGAAGTTGATTCAAGATTTAGATAAATTCAACAACTTGGATGTAAAATTTATCAGGTGAGATCCTTTTACAAATGGAAGTATTAAAAATGAAAAACTCAATAAATCAAATAAAAGGCTCTGTGGACAACAATCAACTCCAAAAAAATACACAATTGGAAACCCTATGAATAACAGACAAGTACTGACAATAGTGCTGGGCATGACACAATGTCAGAGAGTGTTTTGTTCTGTTGTACATAGAGTCACTGGGAGGTGGACCCAACTCGACAGCACCTAACAACCAAAACAACCCAGGAGTGCAGAAGATACTTAAAGTAATTCTTGTCACATATGAGGAAGAAAGACAACCAAAATCATGAGAACTCAGGAAAGAATCCATGTCAGTATTCAGCAAATGCCTAACACAAATAATGGAGAAAAGGAAGAACAAACAGTATTGAAATCAACCAACAAAACTGGAAATAAAATTTTGTGGAAAAAAACCAACAAAATTACAACAGCACATGTCTTCCATAATAACTCCTGTTGTAAATAGTCTTAACTATCATTGGATTAAAAAACAGGATTGAATGCTTTGTGGTCTGCAAGAAATGCCTCTCACTGGCAAAGATGCACACAAAATGAAATTGAAAAGAGAGAACATGATATACCAATAAAGGGAATGTGAGAACACCTGGGGTAGCTACATTCACATCTGAAGAGTGGACTTCAAGCAAAACTTGGTCAAAAGAGATAAGAAGGTCACTAAACACAAATAAAGATAACAATCCACTGAGAAAATACAATAGTAAATATATATGCACCAAACATCAATGTACCTGATTTCATAAAATAAACACTGCTGGACATAAAAAGAATGATAGGTCCAGATACAATAACACTGAGAAATTTCAATACCTAACTCTCATTAACAGTTAGATCATCCAGACAAAAAATTAACAAAACAGGTTTAGAGTTAAACTGCACCTTGGCTCAAATGGACTTACCTAGCAGACTGCTACAGAATATTCCATCCAACACCTATAGTATACACATTCATCTCTGCAGCTCATGGAATTTTTGACAAAATAGATCATATATAAGGCCATAAAGCAAGCCTTTTTTGTTTGTATGTTTTGTTTTGTTTTTTGAGGCACTGTCTCATTGTGTAGCCCAACCTATCCTAGAACTCACTATGTAGAACAGGCTAGCCTTGAACTTGCATCAATGCCCCTGCCTCAGCCTCTCCAGTGCTGTGATTACAGGTGTGTGCCATCACATCTGGCATAAGTATTAACAAATATAAAAAATGGAAATAACTTCTTACATCTTATCAGAATAAATGAAAAATCAACAGCAAGAGAAACTACAGAAAATGCACAAGCACGTGGAGATTGGCCAACCTGCGTTTTGTGCATGTGTGCAGCATTGGGAAATTCAACCCAGGGCATCACACTCTCTAAGCAAGAGCACTACCACTAGGCTTCGATCTTAGTCCTTTCTTCTTTTTTATTTTCAGACAAGTTGTTGCTAAATTGGGAAGAATGACACTGGCTTAGAGTCTGCCATCCTCCTGCCTCAGACTTCTAAGTAGCTAGGATTAAAGGCATGTGCCACAGTGCCCAGTGACTAATATGCTTTTATACAATCAGTGTGCCATTGAGGAAATCACTTCTTATTATCAAATAAATACAAAAGTATGACTTATCAGAATCTGTATGATACAGTAAGGGGGGGTCCTAAGAGGATGTTTGTAGCTATGAGTGCCCCCATTAAAAAGTCATAGAGTTCTAAAATAAATAACCTAGGGATACACCTCAAAGACTTAGAAAATTATGAACAAGCTAAACCCAAAATCAGTAGAAGGAAAGAAATAATAAGTACAAGAGCTGAAATTAATGAAATGAAAACCAGAAGAACAATACAAAGGGATCAGTAAAATCAAGAATTGGTCCTCTGAAAAGAAAGATTGACAAACCTTAGCTAAACTGAACAAAGGAAAGAGAGATGGCCCAAATTAATAAAATTAGAGATAAAAAAGGATATTATCACAGACACCACTGAAATCCAAAGAATAGTTTGGAAATATTTTGAAAAAATATATTCCAATATATTGGAAAACCTAGAAGAGACAGATAAATTCCTAAACACATATAAACTACCAAAGTTAAACCAAGAATATATAGAAACTTAAATAAGTCTATAATGAGCAATGAAATTAAAGTAGTAGTAAAGGGCCTCCCAACAAAGAAAAGCCCAGGATCAGAAATACTCACTATCAGAGACTACAAGCCCTTTTGAAGAAGTGTTAACACCATCCTCCTCAAACTAGTCCATAAAATAGAAAGGGAAGAAACACTATCAAACTCATTGAACTAAGCCAGTGCTATCGACACCAAAACCAAACAAGGATACAACTACAAAATAAAATGACAGAATAATTTCCTTGAGGAATATAGACACATAATGTCTCAATAAAATCCTTTCAAGTGGAATGGGACCAGCAAGAGGGGGAGAAAGGAAAATAGAGGACAAAGTGGGGTTGAACATGATTAAAATACATTGTATACATATTTTAAAAGGAGTAATATAGATAGCCAAATAATAAAATAAAATCCTTGCAAACTGAATTCAACATTTCATTAAAAACCATAATCAAGTTGGTTTAATATCAGGAATGCAAGGATAGTTCAACATATACAAATCAATAAAAGTAACACAACACATAAATAAAACCAAGGAGAAAAACCACAAGATGATTTCAGTAGATGAAGAAAAAATGTTTGACAAAATTCTACATCACATCATACTAAAATCCCTGAAAAAATAGGAATAGAAGGAATATATCTCAACATAATAAAGACTATATGTATTCACAATGAACTCTCTGAAATAAAAATATTTGGGCAAACAACCCCATTCACAATAGCCTTAACACAAAACCATAGGCATGAATTTAATTAAAGGTGCTAAAGATCTCTACAATGAAAACTAAACTAATGAAAAAATAAATTGTAGAAGACACTGTCAGACCTCCCATGTACATGGACCAGCAGAATTAGTATTATAAATGGCCACATTACCAAGAGTCATCTGCAGATTCAAAGCAACCTCCATAAAAATTCTACTGACATTCTTCACATAGAGAAACCAATCCTAAAACTCATATGAAAGTATAGAAGAAATAGCCAAAGAAGTCCTAAACAAAAACAGTAATGCTGGTATCACAGTACCTGACTTCAAACTATACTACAGAGACAGAGTAATAAAAATGCATGGTATTAGCACAAAAACAGGTATGTAGACAAATAGAATAGAATAGAGGATTCAGAAATAAGCCAACACAACTACAGCCATCTAATTCTTAACAAAGGTGCCAAAAACATACATTGGAAAAAAGCCCAATTAAGAAGTAGTACAGGAAAAAGTGGATATCCACATTTAGAAGACTGACACTAGATACCTATCACTCACCATGCACAAAAATCAACTCAAAATGGATAAAAGACTTTCAGGTGTGTGAAGTATTGAAACCTCTAAACCATTAGAGAAAAGGGGGGAATATTTTAAGATCTAGGCATAGGCAAGGACTTTCTGAAAAGGATTCTATTTCTCAGGAAATAATAGCAAGAATTGAAACAGGATTGCATCAAATTAAAAATGCTCCACACACCAAAAGAAACAACAAAAACAGACAGCCAACAGAATAGGAGAAAATTTGTCAGCAATTTGTCTGGCAGGCGATTGATGTTCAGAATATATAAAGAGCTCAAAAAATGAGTAAATGATCCAATCAATTAATGGGCGAATGAACTCTTCAAAAGATAATGTTCAAAAGAAGAAGCACAAATGGCCAATAAACATATGAAAATATGTCAATATCTTTAGTCATTGGGAAAATGCACTTGAAACCTGTATTGAGATTCTTTCTCACCCCAGTAAGAATGACCACATTAAAGACGTTGTTGGTTGCAAACAGGAAGAGAAGGAAATTTCAGAAAAAATACCATTCATGATAGCCCACCAGAAAATTAAATACCTTGGAATCAATCTAACCAAAGACCCTTCAGATCTCTACAAGGAAAATTTCTAAACATTAAAGAAAGAAATAACAGAGGGCACTGAAAAATGGAAAGACCTCCCGTGCTCCTGGATAGGGAGAATTAATATACTAAAAAATTGCTATCCTACCAAAAGCAATCTATAGATTTAATGCAATACACATTAAAATTCCACTGACTGGCTTTACAGAAGTAGAAAAAATGATCCAAAAATCCATATGGAACCACAAAACACCACGTATGGCCAAAACACTTTTAAGCTGCAAAACGAATGCAGGTGGAATCACAATCCCTGACTTCAAGCTATACTACAGTGCAGTGGTTGCAAAAACAGCTTGATACTGCCACAAAATAGGCCCAAAGACATCTGGAACAGAATAGAAGACACAGAAATGACTCAACACACCTATAGCCACCTGATTTTTGACAAAGGAGCAAAGCAAGTAAACTGGAGAAAGGACAGCCTTTTCAACAAATGGTCCTGGGAAACATGGTCATCCACATGCAAAAAACATGAAAGCTGACCCCGATCTCTCAATATACATGAGAATTAACTCAAAATGGATAAAATATCTCAGCATAAAACCAGAAACTTTAAAACTTATAGAAGGCAAGATAGGCGATACACTCCATCATATAGACATAGAAAAGTATTTCCTTAATAGGACTCCAATTGCTCAAGAAATTGTAACAAGAATAGATAAATGGGATTACATGAAATTAAAAAGCTTCTGTACAGCAAAAGAAACAATTAACAGAGTCAAGGAAACCCCCACTGAATGGGAAAAAATCTTCACATTTTATACATCAGACAAAGGTCGAATTACTAGAATTTACAAAGAATCCAAGAAAAAAACTCCCCAAAAAACAAATAACCCAATACACAAATGGGCAAAGGAACTGAGTAGATAGTTCTCAAATGAAGAGGTCCATAAAGCCATGAAACACATGAAAAAATGCTCAATATCCCTAGCCATTAGGGAAATGCAAATTAAAACAACTCTGAGATTTCACCTTACACCACTAAGAATGGCCAAGATCAATAAAACAAATAACAACAAATGCTAGCGAGGTTGCATGGAAAAGGGAATACTCTTACATTGTTGGTGGAGCTGTAAATTGGTCCAACCACTGTGGAAATCAATATGCAGGTATCTTAAAAAACTGAAAACAGATCTACCATATGACCAAGCTATAACACTATTGGGAATTTACCCAAAGGGAGATGAGTCATCATACCACAGACACACCTGCACCTCCATGTTCAATGCAGCACTTTTCACAATAGCAAAGATATGGAATCAACCAAAGTGCCCTTCAACAGAAGAATGGATAAAAAAAACTATGGTATATATACACAATGGAATACTACTCAGCAATCAAGAAAAATGAAATGAAGACATTCACAGCAAAATGGATGGAATTAGAGAAAATTATTTTAAGTGAATGAACACAAGCTCAGAAAAAGAAACACCACATGTTCTCACTCATATGTGGGAACTGAATCAAAATTATAAGAATTAAAAATCCTATTCAAAGGTCAGATCAAAATTTTTTAAAAAACTAAGAATGGTCTGATTGTAAGTGGTCTAGAAAATGCATGCAATTGTTCTGACAAGATAAAAACAAAGTTCACTGCAGGAAAAGTTGCTATCTTAGACAGAACTGGAACCCAAGGACATATAGAAAAACATTACCAAGTAAATGATAGAGAAGTCTTTGATGGGGAGGGTGGGATGGGGGAAGCATACAAGAGGCTAAGGGGGAACCTATATGAATAATGTACATCAAAATGCATATATGGAAATGTCTCAATAAAAAGCATGTCAGAATGAATCACATTAAGGTGTACATTAAAATTTTCCAATAAAAAACTTATAGTCTAAAAAAAATAAAAGACGTTGTTGGTGAGAATATGAGGAGAAAGGAAAGCTTATACACTGCTGATAGGAATGTAAATGAGTGCAGACAGTGTGGATATCAATATCAGGGTTCCTCAAAAGATGGAAAGTAGGACTTCTGTATGATCCAGCCATACCACTTATAGGTACACGACATGTGAACAAAAAATATGGTGAACATTCAAAGAAAAATATATATTGCAGTTAAAGACACATTGCCATTAATACCCTCACAATGCACCTGGCTGCAAACACACTTGTTCCATCATTCTTGCCATTTCTGAAGCAGTTCTGGATATTCTCTTTCAAGACTAATAATTATTTAATTTAAACAGGCACTTCTTAAAAATCACATCTCATATACTCAAAAATGCCTGCAGCCATAGCCCTATGGTGTCCGATCCCATCAGATCTCCAAAGCTAAGCAGGTTTGGCCTGGTTAATACTTGGATGGGAGACTGCGTGGGAACACCAGATGCTGTAGGCTTGGGAGATGGACCTGGCAACCCACTCCCAAAAATCAATCCACCATTGAAAACCCTATGAATAGCAGAGAAGCACTGACATACCTACAGAGAAATCCACATACCCATTTTCATTCCAGCACTATTCACCCCGCCCAAGCTATGGAGTAACCCTCGTAGGACAGGAACAGATAAATAAAGACAATGTGGTATACACACAAGGGAGTTTTGTTCAGCCATAAAAATTAATGAAATTATGTCCTTTGCAGAAAAATGGATGAAACAAGCCAGACCCACAAAGACATGTATCACGTGTTTTCTTTCATGTGTGGAATCCAGGGTGCAGACAAGAGTGGAAGGGGGGGCTATTAGGGCTGTGAGAGAGGGAGAAGAAAGGGAAAAGAAGGGCGATAGAGGTGTGAACCTGATCAATGAACCTTATATCCAGGTATGGAAATGTCATAATGAAACTCTCTGCTTTATATAATTAATAAATGCCAGTAAACACTGCAGAGGTCGAAGCCATAAAAGGCATTCAGACCACCAATAGACATGAACAGAAAGAAGTTTCCCATGACACATCATAATTACACCAAGATTACAGAACAAAGAAACAATATTAAAAGCTGCAAGAGAAAGACAACAATTCACCTACAAAGGCAAACACATCAGAATAACATCAAACCACTCAGCACAAATCCTAAAATCTAGGAAAGGATTGTTGTTGTTGTTGTTGTTGTTGTTGTTGTTGTTGTTGTGAGGTGCCATTGAGTCAGTATCGGACTCATAGTGACTCTCATAGGGTTTTCAATGGCTGACTGTTTCGGGATTGCCTTGGGAGTGGATTGCCAGGTCCTTCTCCCATTTTTTGTGGTGCTGGGAATTGAACTCAGGACCTCAGAGACTGCAGCGCAGTGCTCTACCAACTGAGCTAAATCCCAGCCCAGGAAAGGATAGAATGACATATTTCAAGCCCTGAAAGTAAATAACTGTCAACCAAGATTATTATACCCATCAAAGTTATCATTTAAAATTAATGGGGACAAGCACACAGTAAAGCAATACATGAAACATGAACACCAAACCAACATTGCAGAAAATACCTAAATGTGTCCTAAACACACAGAAGGAAGTCAGATAGTCTCCATAAGAGTACAAGAGAGAATAAACTTCACAGGAGGAACAAATAAACTGAAGAGAACTAGGAAAGAATAAGACATATCTAACTAAAAAACTGAGTATGCACGATGGAGGTTCCTCACAAAACTAAAAATAGAACTGCAATGTAACCTGGTTATACCACTCTTGGTATAGAACATACGGTGCCACAGCCATTTCTAACCATACTGCCTGACAAGGTCCGGATATGGGGAAGAGGCCTTCAAGGAGCTCATCTTCCAAGAGATGGATGGGGATGGGGAAAAGGTATATGTGCTTTTTGCCTTCTGGAAATAGGATTAGTGCTTCTATTTATTATGGACATGATTATTTTATGTTTAGGATTAAAGCTCACTCTTGGATATATATCCAAAGGAACATAAGTCAATATAACACAGAAAAACCTACTCACCCATGTTCATTGCAGCATTATATGTAGTGTCCACAAAAAGATGAATGGATAAGAAAATTGTACTATATATAAACCATGGAGTTTTATTCAACCATAAAGAAGGATAAAATTACCAGGAACAGTCGCTCATGCCTGTTAGTCCCAGCAACTAGGGAGGCAAAGGCAGGAGGATCACAGTTTTGAAGCCAGAGACAGCATGACTTAGTGAGACTCTGAATCAAGATAAAAAAAATTTTTTAAAGGGTCTAGAGGTGCAGCTCAGTGGTAGAGTACTTGCAAAGGCTACGCAAAGCCCTGGGTTCAGTTCAACCATCCTATATTGCAGAAATCCTCATATGTCTGTCAGCTTGCCATACTGTGGGGGCTTTCATGATGCTATGAGGCTGAAAGTTATGCTACCAGTATTACAGATACCAGGAGGGTCATGGTGGACAGGTTTCAGTTGAGCTTCCACACTAAGATAGACTAGGGAGGAGGACATGGCAGCCCACTCCCAAAACAATTAGCCATGGAAAACCCTATGAATAGCAGAGAAACTTTGTCAGAGATACTCCTAGAAAATGAGCTCCCCAGGTTGGAAAGCACTCAAAATATAGCTGGTTAGGAGTGGCCTCTTCTAGGTAGAGTCTACCTTAATGACAGAAATGGGGGAAAGATGCAGGGACCTCCATTTGCTGATATGGAATGACTCAAAATGAGAAGAAACAATTCTAAATAACCATTAATAATTAGAATGTGGAATTATGTAGTAAGAACCTAGGAAAATTAGAAATCACCAAAAGGGGAATGGAGCACATAAACATCAACATTCTAGGCATCAGTGAGCTAAAATGGACTAGCAAGGCCCATTTTGATTTAGACAATCATATGGTCTACTAGGCTGGGGATGACAAATTAAAGAGAAATGGGGTTACATTCACCATCAAAAATCATCTCAAAATCTAGCCTGAAGTACAATGTGGTCAGTGATAGAATAATATCCATACACTTACAAGGAAGATCAGTTAATATGACTATTATTCAAATTTATGCACTCCCCACTAAAGCCACAAAGGAAGACAAGGAAGGTTTTTTATCAGCTCCTACATCTGAAATAGATGCAAATACATTTTTTTTTACCACATAAACAGTGACTATAAACGTGGAATTCACCAGATAGAAATATGGTGCCACAGCCATTTCTAACCATGTTGTCTGACAAGGTCCAGATATGGGAAAGAGGGGTTCAAGGAACTCATCTTCTAAGCAATGGATGGGGATGGGGAAAATGAATATGTGCTTTTTGCTTTCTGGGAATAGGATTGCTTCTTCTTTTTATTATGCACATAATTATTTCATGTTTAGGATTAATGCTCATAACTAATATTGTATTAAATTCTTATGAAACCGATGCTGAAAGAATGGCATGACTGGGGGAATTTGTAAATGACTGAGAGGTAACGACCACCAGTTGTAAGCGTTGTGCAGACAGTATTCTATGTAAGGCTGGTCAGCAATTCCCACCATGGCACTCAAGCATTAAGCAACTTATGCTTCAGCTGCAGCAGGCTGAGTTATTACCCCTACTTGGACTGCAGTGCCCCCGCCTAGGGTAGCTAAGATTCACAAAGAAAGCATAGAACAACCAAAAGAATACATAGGCCTGTCCCCACAGTACAAAGGCCTCCCTGACAATTTAACATAAAAAACTTCATAGAACAATTGTTAAAAGAACAAAAAGAGAAAAATAATATTCCACTACTCTTGGTATACACAGCATGAGGAGGTGCTTATCTGACTAAGGGCAGACCTTGGTTTCCAGCTAGAGGAAAGAGTGGAGGCTATTGGTTTGGTCAGCCTGACCCTCTACTGCCTTACATGGGAGCATATAATGAGTAAGGGGTAAGAAGGATAAATAAGGATAGAGTTCAAGTGCCTTATTATAGCTTAGCATTTATGAAAAACCTGAGAAAAGACAGACCTTCCTGGTGCTTGTTATGTAAATATAGTAAAGTTTATCCTTTCGGCTATGGACTATTATAACTAGCAGGTGCTTGTGAAACTGCTTTTCAATGATAACTGCACGTACTACTCTTAGGTCTTGCATGACCTAAGCCTGAATAGACTGTATAAAAAAACTGAGCTGTCTGAGCAATAAATGGAACAGAATCTTGCTGTCTCTGAGTTGCTGTGTCTCTGTCTCCCATCCCCGACTCCTCAACTGCCTTTGGGGGCCCCTGGAACCTAGGCTGCAGCTGGACTGCAGCATTATGGGAATGAAATTGACTACATTTGTGGAAAGGAACAATGGAAAAGCTCAATACCAAAAGTTAGAACAAGACCAGGTGCTGATTATGGATCAGACCATCAACTGCTCATGTGCAGTTTGAAACTGAAACTGAACAAAATTAGAACAAGTGTATCAAAGCCAGGTATGACCTTGAGTATATTCCATCTGAGTTCAGAGGACACCTCAAGAGGAGTTTTAGTGTATTAGACACTAATGATTGAAAACAGGATGAGTTGTGATATGACATCAAAGACATTATTCATGAAAACAAAGCAAAAGGTTGTTTTAAAAGACAAGAAGAAAAGAAAAGAAATATTACATTCAAAAGAGACTCTGAGACTTGCTCTTGAACATCAAGCAGCTAAAGTAAAAGGAAGACATGATGAAGTTAAGGAACTAAAGAGATTTCAAAGGGAAGCTCGAGAAGACAGAAACAAATATTATAGTGACTAGTTCAAAGAGCTGGAGACAGAAAATCAAAAGAGAAAAACATACTCTGTTTTTCTCAAGCTCAAGGAATTGAAGAACAAAATTCAAGCTTTAATTGGCAATCATGAAGGATTCTACAGGGAAAATATTAAACAGCACAGGAAACATTAAAAGAAGATGGAGGGAATGCACAGAGTCATACCAAAAAGAATTGGTAGATGAACAACCATTTCAAGAGGTTGGATTTGATCAGGAACCAATGGTACTGAAGAAAGAAGTAGAAGCTGCCTTGAAGGAATTGGTGAAATACAAGGCTCCAGGAATTGATGGAATACCAAGACAGGTGTTTCAACAAACACATGCAGCACTGGAGGTGGTAATGTGTTCAGGCCAAGAGATTTGAAAAACAGCTACCTGGCCAACTAACCTCAAGAGATCCATTCTTTTGCCTATTTCCAACAGAGATGATCCAAGCAAATGTGGAAATTATCAAATGATATCATTAGTGTCACACTCAAGCAAAATTTTTCTAAAGATCATTCCAAAGTGACTGCAGCAGCATATAGACAGGGAACTGCTGGGAAAATCAAGCCAGATTCAGAAGAGGGTATGGAACCAGGGACATAACTGCTGATGTCAGATGGATATTAGCCAAAAGCAGAGAATACCAATAAGATGTCTATCCATGTTTTATCAACTGTCCAAAGGCATTTGACTGTGAAGATTATAACAAGTTATTGATAACACTGCAAAAATGGGAATACCAGAGCACCTAACTGTACTCATTACGAATCTGTACATGGACCAGGAGGCAGTCATTAGAACAGAAGAAGTAGGAAAAGGTGTGTGTCAGGGCTGTATCCTTTCACCATACCTCTTCCATCTCTATGCTGAGCAAGAATAATCCAAGAAGCTGGACTTTATGAGGAAGAATGTGGCATCAGGATTGGAGGAAGACTCATTAGCAACCTGCCTTATGCAGATGACACAGCTCTGCTTGCTGAATGTGAAGAGGATTTGAAACATTTACTGATGAAGATAAAAGAACATAGCCTTCGGTATAGAGTGTGTATCAATATCCACAAAACAAAAATCTTTACAAGTGGGTCAGTAAACAACTTAATGATAAATGGAGAAAAGATTGAGGTTGTCCAAGATTTTGCTTTACTTGGTTCTACAAAGAACACCTATGGAAGCAGCAGTCAAGAAACCCAAAAGACACAGAGAACTGTGAAAAGTTATTACAAAAGACCTCTTTAAAGTGTTGAAAAGTAAAGGTGTCACATTAAAGATGAAGGTGCACCTGACTCATGCCATGGTATTTTCAATTGCATCATATGGTTGTGAAATCTGGTCATTGAATAAGGGAGACAGGAAAATTGATGCTTTTGAATTATGATGCTGGAGATGAATATTGAATATCCCATGGACTACCAAAAGAACCAACAGATCTCTCCTAGAAGTGCAACTGGAGTGCTTCTTTGAAGCAAGGATGCCTAGACTGAATCCTACGTAGTTTGGACATGTAGTCAGGAGGGACCAATCCCTGGAGAAGGACATCATGTTTGAGAAAGGTAAGGGTCAATAAAAAAAGAGGAAGACCCTCAACTAGGTGGGTTGACACAGTGGCTGCCACAATAGACTTAAACATGTGTAAGTTCCTATGTCTGGGACAAAATCATGGAGTGTTTCATTCTGGTATATGTAGGGTTACCATGAGTTGGACTTGACTCAATGATATCTACCAAGAATGACATACTGAAAAATAAATAAATAAATCCTGGCATTTACTGGAAAATGGATGGAACTAGAGATCATCATTTTAAGTGAAATAAACTAGCCCCAGAAAGACAAACATTGAATGTTTCCTCTGAGATGTAGATGTTAGACTTCTGAAAAATATTCAGGTACATTCCATCAACCAGGACAGACAAGGAAGAAATAAAGAGCTGTTAGAGAAGAGCATTTGGAGTTGGTGTCTTCCTTGGGAAGAAAAGAAGCAAGGAGCCGCCATGGGCAAAAGCCTCTGAGCCTGCCTTTTTCAAGGCTTCTCAGAGCAGCCATGGGCAGAAGCCTCCTTTCTGGGCTGTGTGGCTCCTGGGAGCCCAGCTCCCCCTCACCAGATTAGGGGTCTTTGGCCGCCATTTCCCACTCAAGGCTGGAGCGAGTCCAGTGGCAGGGTGATGCCTGACACCTGGCGTACAAACAGGGACCCTTGGAGACGACGAGGGACCTTCATCTGCTTCACCCAGACCTATTCCTAGTCACCGGACTGGCTGGTGGAGGAGTCAAGATGGCGGACAGATAACACACGCCTTCTGTTCCGGAGCAATGGGAAGCCTCGATTAGGCTTCAAATTGAATAAATAGAAACAGTGATAATTTAGTTTGAGAGATAGAGAATGAAACTAGGCGTACACTGAAATCAAGGATTAGGCTTCAGAGGAGCTACACAGTGGCCAGCAGTGGGACCGCCGCCATTTTGCCATCACACAGATGGCAGATAGAATCCTGGAGACTTGGAGGGGACTTCGCAAACATGCACCCACGGGGCCCGGACCCAACACAGAGTGCAACCTTGGCAGCACACTCTCACCACACTTGCAGGACACAGACTGCAGATCCTAGGTGAGTCAGCTTGAGGGGGCACATGGATGCACTCCATAGCGGCCACAGAGTGAACGGGGAAGCCAGTGCCAGCGATCCGCATCTAGGGCTGAGACTCGGCTCCCTCCCTCCTGTTGCGGCAGATCAGGTCTACGGTCACGAACTCCACAGAAATTTGGGCACACATATACCCAGATCCCAGACACACCAGAAGTGAGCCCAAATTACCCCACTGTACTGCAGAGTAATCTGGGGTTTGTGGAGGCGACTGAGCCCCGCGAGGATGGAGAGCTCCTTTGCAGCAGAGCCTAGCGGCACAGTTGGCCACAGGCAGAGCAGTTACGAGTGCAATCACAGCACATGACAAAATCTGTTTCAGATTCCCTCTGGGTCGGCAGGAGAGCATCCCGCCCACAAGAGGATATGGTCCTCCCAAGTGGGCAGAAAACCCTGCATTAAAAACTCCACAATAGCAGCCATATTCCCCCCATGCTGTAGGTTTTGGGGAGGAAATCTCTGATTTGGGGAATTGGTGCCCGATCTACGTGGGACAGCGGGAACTCCAGGGAAGACCCCACAGGTTCCAATGCCTCTCGAACAATACAATAGTCACAGAATATTTCGTGGAACAGTCTCTTTGGGCACTCGGGGCCCCAATTAAATCCAGGTTATTATGAAGAGTTTGGCTATATGGACCCAATGTTACTGCAGATCGTGTGGAAATGCTGCCACCCTGAGCTCTGTTGGGAGCATTGCACCCTGCATTATCAACTCCACTTGGTGGAACTGGGTGTAATCAGTTCAGACTCCACCTCCAAGAAAATATGTTTCTACTGTTAACAGAAGTTAACCCAGGGTCTTGAGCCTGCTTCCTTTGTGGAAGCTGGACCGACACTCTGTGCCCCCAGCCCATATATTTTTTGCTTCTTGAGATAGGCTCTTCCTGGGCTGCATAGATCTCGGGCTTGCGACCCTCTTGCCCCCATTCCCCAAGCCACTGGGATTCCAGGCATCCATCACTGCACCTGACTACAATAGTTGTTATATGTAGGTGGGAGCATCTATGCGTGAGGTCTGGAATTTTATTTTATTTTATATTTTATTCTATTTTTTTCTTTTCTTTTTATTTTAATTTTTAAAAAATTTTTATTTTATTTTTATTTTATTATTATTATAATTTTTTTTTCTCTACAGGGGTTTGAATTCAGGGCTCTATGCCTGCTTTTCTGGTAGGTGCTGGACCACCGCTCTGCACCCCAGAACCCCCCCCCCTTTTTTTTTTTTTTTTTTTTTTTTTTTTTTTTTTTTTTTTTTTTTTTTTTTTTTTTTGCTTTTTGAGACAGGGTCTAATTGGGTTGCACAGAAATTGGGCTTCCGTCCCTCCTACCTCTGACCCCCAAGCCACTGGGATTGCAGGTGTGCACCACTGCACACGACTACAAGTGTTTTTATTAGTGTTTGGGAGAGTGTATAGGTGATATTTGCCTCTTTTTTTCTTTCTTTCTTTTCTTTCTTTCTTTTCCTTTTTATTTTTCTCTTTTTCTTCCCTATTTTCCTTCCTTTCTTCTTTTACTCCCTTCCCTTTTTCTACCCTCCTTCTCTATTTCTTAAGCTATATATGTATCATTGTTTTAATCATTTATCCCATAAATCTTAACCTTAATATTAACTTTGACAGTAATTTCTATTACCTCTGTCCTCTAACTCCTCCTTCCACCTCTTCTATCACCAGATCCCCCCCTTTTTTCTCACCCCACAGAAGAGAAATGGAATCTATCACCTCCCTAAACCTTACCCACCCTGGAGTCAGACTGGTAGATTCTGTTTCCCGGATCGCATTATGGGAAAATCAAGTGAAGCTACAAAAACCACAAGGGGGCAGGATGGAGCTGAAGCCTCCACAGATCATACACCCCCAACGGATCCCTCCAACGACTCGCAATTCTTAGAGATCTCTGAGTCGGAGTTCAGAGTCATGGTAATAAGCATGCTAAGAGAAATAAAGACAAATACTAAAAATACACTGGAGATAATTGAAAGAAAGCTTTCTAATTTGGAAGCTGCTCTCTCATCCCAGTTAGAAATGATTAAGAAAAATCAAGCCACTTTGCTTGATACTCAATCCAAATTATCAGAATTGAACACGGCAAAGGAATCCTTCTCTTCAAGACTGGATGAATCAGAGCAAAGGATCTCTGAGGCAGAAGATGACATAAATGAGCTGAAGCACAAGCAATTAGAAATGGAGTCAATGATAAAAGTTTTAAAAAAAGATTTCCAAGAGAACTCAGATAGCGTGAAAAGAAGAAATATAAGAATTATGGGTATTCCTGAACGAGAAGAAAGAATCACTGGAGGCCTTCACAACCTAGTAAATGATATCCTCAAGGAAAATTTCCCAAAGACAGCAAAGGAAATGGATACATACACCACTGAGACTTTCAGGACTCCCAGGAAGGCTAACTTAAATAGATCATCCTCGAGACACATCGTAGCTGGATTTCTATCACTTGAGACCAGAGACGCCATCCTGCAAGCAGCAAGACAGAAGCCCCTTATTACTTATAAAAAACAGCCAATAAAAATTACTGCAGACTTTTCCATATCAACATTGAAAGCTAGAAAGGAATGGTCACAGGTGATTCAAATACTAAGAAAAAACAATCTCCAGCCTAGACTAATATATCCAGCAAAATTATCATTGATAATAGACGAGGAATATAAGACATTTAATGACATTGAAGCTTTTAAATGATATGCAACAACCAAACCAGCACTGGAGACGATAATAAATCAATTACCACATCCAGGAGAATTAAGACAACCCTACAAAGGAAATCACAGAACCGATTAACTGAGATGAGTCCAACACAAAAAAGCTCCAAAGCAAACATGAATCATAAATCAGTAACAGGTAATGATTGGATAAATGACAATAAATGCTCCTCAATAATCTCTATTAATGTAAATGGTCTTAACTCACCAATTAAGAGACAGAGATTGGCTAATTGGATGAAAAAACACAAACCATCAATATGTGG
>VMDO01025601.1:0-27942 GCA_007922755.1 Pedetes capensis | reverse complement strand
ATATGAGGTCTCAGGGAGAAAGTAGCTGTCCATGAACCAGGGAAGGAGCCCTCATCAGAAATCAAATTTGTTCGCCCTTGACAATGGACATGTGGCCTTCAGACTGTGAGAAATAAGTTTCTGTCAGGCACCATGGTACCTTCCTGTAATCCCAGCAATTTGGGAGGCAGAGGCAGAAGGATCCTGCATTTGAGGCCAGAGCAACCTGAACAACTTAGGGAGTCCTTCTGTCAAAATAAAAAATATAAATATAAAAGCTGTTGGGCATGCAGCTCAGTGATAGAGCTTAGCAAGTGCAAGGCCCTGGGTTCAACCCCCTAGTATTATAAAAATAAGAAAGAAAAATATATAACAAGATTAGAATATCTTAGAAAATATTCCCAAATACACACACACACACACACACACACACACACACATTCATATTCTAACATCAGGAGCCTGCAACCATAGCCCTATGGCATCCAATCCCATCAGATCTCAGAAGCTAAGCAGGATCAGGCCTGGTTAGTCCTTGGATGGGAGACCATCTGGGAACACCAGGTACTGTAGGCTTGGGAGAAGGACCAGCAACCAAGTCCCAAAAAACAATCAGCCACTGAAAACCCTATGAACAGCAGAGAAGCACTGACAATAGTGTTTCACCTGTTGTATGTAGTGTTGCTATGAGTTGGATGCTGACTTGAGGGCACCTAACAACAACAACATCAGGAATGGGCAGTTGCTCTTTAACACCTAAGCAGACGCAAGAACTTAGAAATGTAGTCTAGCTATTTGATAAGAATATTGGTATTAATTAGTTCTAAGAATCTTGGCCAAAACTTTTGTCTTCTTTAGTAGATATGAAATTTTAAATGCTATTTGTAGTTAATGATATCTTTATTTTTCCATGTCTTTCTATTTTATGTACAATAAGGAATTTAATGTATTACTACTTTCCTTGTTTTCCTCACCTGTTATTTTCAACATTTGGGTTATAAATTATCTTCATTGTTGTATAATATTCTTGTTCTTGTTGTTGTTAGGTGCTGTCGAGTCGGTATCCGACTCATAGCGACCCTCATAGGGTTTTTAATGGCTGAGTGCTTCGGGATTGCCTTGAGGAGTGGATTGCCAGGCCCTTCTCCCATTTTTGCGGTGCTAGGAATTGAACTCCTCAGAGACTGCAGCGCAGCGCTTTACCCACTGAGCTAAATCCCAGCCCATAATATTCTACACAACTCTTTTCTATTTTACCAAAATGGCCTCACTATTTAGCAATAATTCCTTGTATTCTAGTTCTGGATTTATCTTTCTGTCTTTTGGATAAATCATTCCAATTGGATAGTTTTATTATCAAAGTTTAAAAAATTAAATTGGTTGCATCTTTTCTTAGTTTCTGCCTGTGTCAGATAGAATTTTTTCTTTGCACATCCTCTTAATTTTTGCCTATAAAAGAAAGTCTTTGTCTTGTTTTTGCATATAAATAATCACTTAGTTGTGCATGAAATTCTTGGGTCAAAATATTTTCCCTCAGAACTGGCTGGAATTGTTTCCTTGCCTTCCAACATTGGATGTTTTAAATGAGAAGTTTGAAGCTTATCTGTTTTCTCCTTTCTAGATGATCTTTAATTTTTAGTTTGCCTTTACTCATAGTGTTCCATGATATGCCTATATTTGGAAAAAAAAAATTGTCATTGGTTTGGATAAAACTCTACTACGATATTGATGGGGCTGGGATTTAGCTCAGTTGGTAGGGCATTGCGCTGCAGTCTCTGAGGTCCCGAGTTCAATTCCCAGCACTGCATAAATGGGAGAAGGACCTGGCAATCCAATCTCAAGACAATCCCGAAACAGTCAGCCATTGAAAACCCTATGAGGCTCACTATGAGTCGGATACGGACTCGACGGCACCTAACAACAACAACAACGCTATTGAGTTCCTAGGTATATCTTTGTTTTGAGTAAGGTTTAAGGGGATATTTCATATCATCATGACATTTAGTCTCCAAGTTAGATATTTTTCTATTTTCTAACCTCTGTATCTATACTTTCGACTTTCATTGCTTTCTTCGTAATCCTTTTCGTCTTTATTGTGGTTGAAATGTGAAATGTCCTACACAGGCTCGCATGCTCAATGCTTGGTCCCCAGCTGATGGCACCATTTTGAGAACTAGTGGAAACCTGAGGAGGGGTGTGTAGCTGGAAGCGATGGGTCACTTGGGACATGCCTGTGAGATTATGCCTGGCCCCCCGAACACTTCCTCCCCCTCTACTTCCTGTCCACTATGATGCGATGAGCTTCCTTCTCTCCACGCTCCGGCCTCCATAATGATCAGCCTCATTCCATACCCAAAGTAATGGAACCAGCAGGCCACGGACTGAAATTTCAAAACTGTGAACCAAAATGAGCAATCCCTCCCCTTACATTGTTCTTTCAAGTTGTTTGGTCCCAGCCATGGAAAGCTGACCTATACATGCTACATTCTTTAATATCGTGCATTTTTAGCTCTGCTGGGTTTTTTTGTTGTTGTTGTTTTGTTTTTTTTTCTTATGCTGGGATTTAGCTCAGTTGGTAGAGCACCGCTCTGCAGTCTCTGAGGTCCCGAGTTTGATTCCCAGCACTGCAAAAATGGGAGAAGGATGTGGCAATCTGCTCCCAAGGCAATCCCAAACAGCCAGCCACTGAAAACCCTATGAGGGTCGCTTTGAGTCCAACACGACTCAACAGTAACTAACAACAACAACAACAGGTTTTTTCTCTCCATGTGAGTTTTCAGTTCTGCCATTGCTTTTTATGTTGCCATACTTTCTTCTCTTACTCAAGGCGGAAGCCTTCACATTTCTTCTTTGACGATTCCAGGCACCTGTTCCACAGAGATTTCTCTTTCATAAAGACATGTCCTTTGGTTATTTGGCATTTACACCATGGAAATGTTTTATAAAACCTCCATTCCCTTATCATAGAAATAATAGTAGCATACAGGGGGGAAGAATCTGGTTTTGAAGGTTCTACACAATCTTTCCCTAATCCGATGCAGCAAAGCAGCCTTCTAACACGCTTTGCTCTTGAAAAGGGAGAAATGCAACCAGGCCAGCTTTTCTGAATAGACGAGGAAGGTGAAATTTACTTACGATTCCATCCTAGCTATTTCCGTTTTAATAGCCTTCCTCTCTCCGAGGTAAATTCAAGGTCAGCAGCCTTTAATGTTGTGCTGGTCTATTGAACTAAGGATGTATCTTCTGTTTCTTCGGCAGTTCACTGACTAGGGAGAGACTATTGAAGTTTAAAGACCCTTTTTGAACAATGAAAAAGTGTACTCCAGTGCGTGCACCCCACTCCCAGAACCGCCCCTGTGATGACTTAGGAATGCAGAGATAGATGCGTTTCTGCTATTTTTCTTTGTTTTGGAATCTGGACTCCGAGGTCTACACAAATGAAGAAAGAACTATTGAAATAGATTTACCAAAAGGCAGGGCAGAAATGTGGCACCTATCCAAAGATGCTGCCTGGTTTTGGCCATGGAACCCTGAAAGCCTGCACTAAGATTTAAACAGTGAGACAGACCCACCGTCTCTTCCTTTCTCCCTGTCCTCTGTTCTCTGTGCTAAGAGTGGGCGTGTGATGGGATTTTGTCCTGACGTTTGTGTATGATCTATGCTCGTCTTGAACTTGGGATGCCAGGCCTAATATATTTAATATATACATGTAGGCACACTGAGAGAACTTGATAGAGATAATAAGTCACACGTAATAACCCAAGTAAAAGCCATTTATATTTGCAGGTAGATTTTGGAAGCACATCATTAATACCATGAGGGCTTGATTTTCTAATTAGCCTGGTTTCTTAAACTGTAAGACATAATGAACTTCAAATCTAACACATTTTCCATTTTAATGCATCAGCCACAAGCTAATGGAAAATAATACTCGGAGCCAGTAAAAAGTATATTTCTAATGAGAAAGGAACTTTGATACTTACAACCCACCTGGCTTCGCTGTACCTGACTGACATTATCATTTAGGAAATATTAAAGGATCTGAGTAAGTATTCTTTTAATGCATAACAATGGCTTCATTGTTAAGCATGCTTGCATTTTGTGACGTCAGAGAAAAACATCTCAGTCCCCAGACTTTTCCAAAGGCCCTGTTAATGGTCTCCTGATAAAAATCTCTTCCAACTATTCTGGAAGACTATACTTTGAAAAATATTGCTAGAGATACTGTAAAAGTGGTAGCAGGCTTAGGAAAAATAAAAACAAAAATAAAAACTTACCATCCGTTTTTGTCCTGCAAGACCCCCAAGATCTTAATATAAAGGAGTCCTTAAGAGATAACCATATAAATTCCCAACGCTCTATTGCCTTACACATCGTAGAGTGGAATCTCAAGTATGAGAGAAATCACACTGGAGTAACCATGAAAAGAAACAATGCTCTTTCCTCTGTATCCTTGAACTACTGCAACAGACCTGGTTTTGATGTGGAATTCGAAGTACACATCAGGAGGTTTGTGAACCAATGCTCCACCTCCACGCTAACACAAACCAGGCCTATGGTTCCTGCCTAAGGTCGTTAAAAATAATGTCAAAGCAAGCAGAGCAGTGTAGTACTTCCTAATTTAAAGAAATGACTGTTACGTCTTCTTTTCATTTCTGTGTCTATGTTTTGTAAGTTATTTTCTATTTTTTTTTGTTAGTGTACAAATTAATGGGTGCCTGCAGCCATAGCCCTGTGGCATCCGATCCCATCAGATCTCGGAAGGTAAGCAGGGTCGGACCTGGTTAGTACCTGGTTGGGAAACCGCCCGGGAACACCAGAAGCTGTAGGCTTGGGAGAAGGACCTGGCAACCCACTCCCAAAAATCAATCTGCCATTGAAAACCCTATGAACAGCAGAGAAGCACTGACAATAGTGTTTCCCCTGTTGTACAGAGGGTTGCTATGAGTCGGATACCAACTCGACGGCACTTAACAACAACAAACAAATTAATGGGCTTCATTGTGGCATTTCATACACGCCTGTCACTGTGTATTGCTCAGTTCACCTCCCTCATTTGCTCTCACATCCCCTTCCCTCCTCCTGCTGGTCCTCCTCCTCCCCACAAATGGTCCCCCTTCTTCATCCATGTCTTATGTGAGTATTTGTTAGGTGCTGTCGAGTCCACATGTTGTTAGTTTGCCATCCATTCATAGTGACCCTGTGTACAACAGAACGAAACACTCCCTGAGACTGTGCCAGGCACATGATCTTTTTATATTTGAGCCCATTGTTGCAGCCACTGTGTTTCTTCTTGTTTTGAACGGTGTCACATCAGCAAAAGGAGGTCCCAGAGGTTTTATTCCATTCCCATCATTAAGATCGACTCTACTTTGAGGAGGCGACTCTTCCTCAGTCATTTCTTGGATGCCTTCCAGCCTGGGGGGCTCATTGTCTGGCACTGCATTTGATAGTGGCTGCAGCCGTAGCACTGTGGTGTCTGATCCCATCAGATCTTAGAAGCTAAGCAGGGCTGGGCCTGGTTAGTATTTGGATGGGAGACCGCCTGGGAACACCAGGTACTATAGGCTTGGGAGAAGGACCTGGCAACCCACTCCCAAAAATCAGTCAGCCATTGAAAACCCTATGAACAGCAGAGAAGCACTGACAATAGTGTTTTGCCTGTTGTACATAGGTTTGCTATGAGTCTAATACTGACTTGATAGCACCTAGCAACATATTTGACAGTGCTTCTCTGCTATTCATAGGGTTTTTAATGGCTGATTGTTTCAGGAGTGGGTTGCCAGGTCCTTCTCCCTAGTCTGTCTTAGTCTGGAAGCTCAGCTGAAACCTGTCCACCATGGGTGGTCCTACTGATATCTGAAATACCAGTGGCATAGCTTTCAGCATCACTGCAACACACAAGCCCCTACAGCAGGACAAACTGACAGACATATGGGGGTACACACACACATGTGACATGTTTAAATCTAGACATCACATAGGAGAGAAAATGTGGTATTTGTCTTATCCCCATTACCCTTTCTTATTTTCACTCCCCCCCCCCATTCTTAGTCCCTTTTGCTCCAGGCAAATAGCACCCCTTCTGATTTCCTGCTGTGTCTTTTTAAAGAATCACTGGGGGCGGGGGAATAACAAGAAGTAGCTCTCAGGGCAAAGAACAAAGAAACTGGGTGGAAGAGGAGGAAAAATAATAGACTTGTTAGCGAAAGGATAAAGGTTGAGGAACAGATGAGTGACATTTGCGACCCAGCTAGGGGTTGATTTTGTCATCTGTTAGGAGCTTTTCTGCAGCGTGGAAGCACATTAAAGTAGCCGGCCATGGGGGCGCACAGCTGTAATCATGGCACAGAGGAGCGTCAGGAGTCCAAGGCCAGCCTGAGCTACCTAGCAAGATTCTGTCTCAAACAAAACAAAGCAACAATGACATATTGAGCTGGGAGCACTGGACAAAAGTGTTAACTAAAAATCTACATGTCGAGCCTGGCACGGTGGCGCACACCTGTCATCCCAGAGGCTCAGGAGGCAGAGGCAGGAGGATCACAAGTTCGAGACCAGAGGCAGTCTGCGTAACTTAGTGAGACCCTGTCTCAAAACGTAAAAAAATGGGCTGGGTGTGCAGCTCAGTGGTGCAGCACTTGCAGAGCATGCAGGTGCAAGGCCCTGGGTTCAACCCCCAGTACGGGGAAAAAAAAAAAATATATATATATATATATATATATATATTTGTATAAATATATAATATATAATAAATATATATAATATATAATGTATTATATATTATATATATAAATATATAAACATATATATTTAAAAATTAAAAAATTTAAAAATACATAAATTAAAAATTAATTTAAAAATTAAATTAAAAATTGAATTTAAAAATTAAATTAAAATTAATTAAATTAAATTAATTTCATTTAAAAATTAAATTAAAAATTAATTTAAAAATTAAAAAATTAAAAATAGATAAATATATAAAATATAAAATTTATATATTTATATAAAAATATATATATATATCACACACACATATATATATGTCTGTCATCCTAGGATCCTACTGAGCCTGTTCCCAAAGAAAACATAATTGTAGCCCTGCTACATTGACAGTGTACATAAAAGAGTATGTAAGCATCAGCACAGGTCCCATTTAGTAGATTCTTGCTGTTGTTGTTGTCGTTGTTAGGTGCCCTTGATCCGACTCATAGCGACCCTCATAGGGTTGTCAGTGGCTGATTGTTTCAGGATTGCCTTGGGAGTGGATTGCCACATCCTTCTCCCATGGATTTTGTTAGCAAGTTAGAAAATATCTTTTTTTATATCTATATCAGAAAACACCTTCACGTGTATAGGTGTGGACTTCTCTATGGGATTATGTTACTTATGCACAGAAGTTGTTCCATGAATTATGGATTTTTATTTTACTTAGTTTCTTTTCATAAATGTTACATCAAAGGTTTGAAGGATATTCAAATAATTATAAGTAGGATAATTAGAATATTCAAAGGAAATATCAAAGTTTATGTTCCTATATATGGCTTGTTGTTATTAGGTACCATTGAGTCGGTATCCGACTCATAGCGACCATATGTACAACAGGCAAAATACTATTGTCAGTGCTTCTCTGCTGTTCATAGGGTTTTCAATGGCTGATTTTTTTGGGGGAGTGGGTTGCCAGGTCCTTCTCCCAAGCCTACCGCACCTAGTGTTCCCAGGTGGTCTCCCATCCAAGGACTAACCAGTCCTGACCCTGCTTAACTTCTGAAATCTGACAGGATGGGACGCCACAGTGCCATGGCTGCAGGCATATGTATGGCTATATGCAATTAATTGTGGGACAAGGATAAAAATAAAATTTGTTTGAAAAAATATATAAGCACCACTACAAAGAAGCTTCCAGAACCATTTATAAAGCAGAATTTCCATCCATTTTCTTTTCTCTCATTCTAGAAACATCTAAGGAGTTTTTTCTCTGTCTTTAATCGCTAAGTTTGTTCTCCTTCCTTTTCCTCTGAGACCCTTTTATGTCAGCCACAGCTCCAACGTTCTGCTGTTACTGTTCACAGCTCTGCAAGACCTACAAGGCGATGTGGAATATTACACACTCTTTTGGAGATCTGCGACCTCAAATGAATCTCTGCGGATCCCCCCAGATGTGAACTCCCATGTCATTGGCCACTTGGATCCAAACACAGAGTATGAGATTTTCATCTCCGTCTTCAATGGCGCCCACAACATCAGCAGCCCAGTGCTGGGCGCCACCACTTATGACGGGGGTGAGTGTGGACCCTCAGGGATGCTCCGCCCCAGGGAGACCAAGGAAACGGATCGATTCTTTCTGGAGTTGAGATCAGTCATCTCTCTGTTATGAAATTCCCGGGGTCGGAGGGAAGGGTGTCGGGGCTGCAATGCTTAAGTGCCTGCTGCCTTCAAGTGGCGGATCAATAAGGGTTCCCACGGACCAGGTTCTACTAATGAGATATTAGCCCGGTTCGCTCCTGTTCTTTTTAGTGTGTGCTTAGTTTAGGGCTAAGTTTACCTCGATAAATGGTGACATTTTGAGACTCCTGTTTTTGAGTTTGGCTCTCACAAGCAGTGTGCTTTCCAAAGCAACAGCCAGCCACAGTGAGGGTCCTTCCCAAGCCACCAGAAACGGGAGGGGGAAGCTCAGCCACAGAGAAAAATTGCCCACAACTCATTTCTAAGCCAGTTAGCGAGGGGGGGAAGCAAGAAAAGCAACTTGTGCGTCTGAAATATATTTGGAATGGTCTTTCTAATCTTTTTGGCTTTCTGAATTCTCATTATAAACATTATAATATCATTACCTCCCAAGCTACTGTTCCAGGTCATTAGCGGAGCTCTTTAAGTGGGAACCCATTTCCTTTGTGGTGCCAAAGGTCAACACCTTTTGTTTATAAAATAGAATGGATCACCAGGACAATTTTTCAACTAGTTAAGATGGGTTCTCACGGTAAAAATAGCTCTTTGCATAGTTATTCCTGACGTGCTTGAATAATTGTGTAATTTAACGCCAAGCGAGATTTTTTTCTAATGCTGGATTTCATCATTACCTATGGTAATCAACATTCAAAATCATTTACATAATGACAATATCGCATTACTGCTTTCTTTTGCTTGAGTTACAAGCTAGTAACATCAAGTGATTTTTCACATTCCACCAGCCTCAAGGTATTTGAGTTTTATTTTTTGCTTAAGGGGCAAAAAAATGTTTTCTTCCCTCCGCAGTCCAGATACGGAGCAAAGGGACAGAAAAAAAGACAAATGAAGGATATGTGGTAGAGGTGCAGATGGGTGACTCATTTATCATCGCATCTCACTGGTCACATAGTACCGCACATTAGCGCTGAGCTCGCGGTATAAAGAGCTCCACCACCAGTTCTTCTGGTCTCTAACTGAGAGTATAATAAGCCAATTTACAGCGGACTCCAGTCTGTGATAACTTCATCAGAGGAAAGCAGACAAGCTCGGCCCTCTGCTAAGCCTAAGGACTCATCTGCGCTTAGTTTAGCCCGTGCTTTTTCAGGGACAGCTGGAGTTTATGCAGTTCCTTCCTTTCATTCCAGAGCCTCAGGGCATGCTGCCTCCAGAGGTTGTCACCATAAACAGTACAGCTGTAGATGTCATCTGGACATCTCCTTCAAGCCCAAATGGTGTTGTCACTGAGTATTCCATCTATGTAAATAATCAGCTCTACAAGACTGGACTGCGTGCGCCCGGGTCGTTTATTCTGAGAGGCCTGTCTCCCTTCACCGTCTATGACATTCAGGTCAGAGCATTGTTTCTTGATCCTTGTACTTGTGGGTGTGCTAAATAAAACATGCCTGGCGATGCCTCTCAGTGTAGATTCTCCATCCTGGTTAAAACTGGTTTATTTGGTGGGGAAGGAGCAAGAGAAGAAAGAAACCAGAATTAAGTCTGTTTGCTGAGCTGGGCGCGGTGGCGCACGCCTGTCATCCCAGAGGCTCGGGAGGCAGAGGCAGGAGGATTGCAAGTTTGAGACCAGAGGCAGTCTGTGTAACTTAGTGAGACCCTGTCTCAAAAAGTAAAAAAATGGGCTGAGGGTGCAGCTCAGTGGTGCAGCACTTGCAGAGCATGCAGGTGTGAGGCCCTGGGTTCAACTCCCAGTACTGAAAAAAATAAAAAATAAAAAGAATGAGGTCTGTTTGCTGTGGACAAACCTGTGGGTCTCTGGAGAGGGGATCGTGATAAGATCAGAAATGATGGGGGTGAAGATGGGGTGAAATTCTCCCTGGCAAAATAAGGCTGATCATGTAATCGAGATAAATCTTACCAGCTTGCCTTTTTCTCCAATCTTCTGTTGACACCAAAGTCAGCATCAGCCTGGGACTGTGGACATTTTCTTCCTATTTGCTAATGTAGTATCTTCAGGGAAGTGACATAACCCACTTGGTGTCAATTTTCCTTTTGTAAGGGAAATGGACTAAATGTCTTAAATAGCTCTACCCACCCCGCTCCATGCCATTCTTGATTCTGAATGCAACAGAAACACAAAGGGAAATGCAGCAGGCAAAAAAAAAAAAAAAAAAAAAAAAAAATAGGAAAGGATTTTATCAGCAGACGGTAGAAGTATGTCCGTTCATCATTTAATCCCGCCCCACCCCATCTGAGGCAGTTACATCTGAACCTTTTTGCCCTTGGAACTTGCTGGGGATCTTGGGAAGTCACTGCACCCTGCCCCGGAAGAATATTTCTGCGCTTACACGACCGAATTTAACGCACATTTCAGGGAGTGCGTGGACCACCTGAAACCCAGTCATAGACCTCTTCAGGGTCTACTGACTTTAAAAGTAGGAAAAATACAGGGGATTCCAAGGTGTATAAGACACGGAACTTAGCCTCAAGGACTTGGACAGCTTGTTAGAATGTCCAGGTACAAGACATAATAAAGCCAATGGGCAAGTGAATAAAGAAAACAGTATTTCGAAAGCTCGGCATTCACAGAGAAGGCATCCAGTTTGATAAATTTTTTTAAAAACCTGTGCTACTTTAAAAATGTGTAAGAGCGTCATGAATAATGACCAGAAGCTCTTGTGCAGAAATTTTATTTGAACTCCGACATTTCTCGCTGGTTCCATTTACATAGTGCGACCTCTTTCCTGGGCTGGGGTTTAAGCTCAGTTGGTAAAGCGCTGCGCTGCAGTCCTTGAGGTCCCGAGTTCGATTCCCAATACCACAAAAATGGGAGAAGGACGTAGCAACCCACTCCCAGGGCAATCCCGAAACAATCAGCCATTGAAAACCCTATGAGGGTCACTATGGGTCGCACACGAGTCGACTCGACGGCACCTAACAACAACAACAACCTCTTTCCGTTTTCCACCTCCTTTTTTGCCTGCATTTAAGAGTGGAGCATCAACAGCCACCTGGCTACAATCAATACTTCATTCTCCCACGCTGACCCATAGGCTTAGCTTCCTAAGAAAATCAAGTAAGGAGCCAGGTGTGTGGCTCAGGCCTGTGATCCCAGTGAATTGAGAGGCAGAGGCAGGAGGATGACAGGTTTGAGGCCACAGGCAGCCTGTGAAACCATTTCAAGATAAAAATTTTTTTTGAAAAAATTGGCTAGGCGTGCAGCCCAATGGTAGAGCACTTGCAAAGTATGTGCCAGGCCCTGGGCTCAACCCCCAGGTACTATATATGTACATGCATGCACACATATGTAAATAACTCCAACCAAATTAGATATTTAATAGAAAAGGAAAGGCACATTGATTATTTTTCATTGCTACCTATGATTTCCATCAACCTATCTGAATTAGCTTAGCATGGCCCATATGGGCATAGTTTATACTCATGATTCTCAGACTGTGTCCATACGTGTGGGTCAAATTATAAAATAAACATCATGCTCAAAATAATTAGAAATACAATTTTACAAGTAATGTCACAACAATTTCAAAATAATTAGAAATAGAGTTTTACAAGTAATGTTACAACAATTTCAAAATAAGTAGAAATAGAATTTTACAGGTAATGCTAACACAGGAAAGTGATGGGGGATTTTCTGTCTTATCCTCTTTGGGTCCTGGTAGAAGAAGCTGAGTGAACTCTGAAAAGGCCAGGTCCTCACCTGCCTTACCAAACTGAGACCCACTGTGGGGACCAGAATGCAGGGCACTGTGTGCGCATACATAGCTCAGCATTTGACTGCACAGCCAGAGTTGATGTGTGTCCAAGCGTCTCTGGTTTTTCAACTGTGAGAGTCTTCGCTCATACCTGGCTTGGAGAGAGCGTGTCTTGATCAGATTTGGGTCAGGGAGGCGTATGGAGACAAAAGACCAAAGCAGAACCCAATCCTTGAGTTTGGTTTTGTGCCTAAGATGTTCTTATTCCTGATAACGATATTTCTGTGGAGTTCCTTTTTGCTTTCAGAGAAAGCTGCACTTAATATGCTCTGCTGCATTCCTGGAAATTTGAATGTTACATTTCAATGATTTTATTATGATGGCCAACATGATTTGACTTCATTTAAAATCAACATGTAATTATTATGCCTAGTACTTTAGTATTAAGATTCTCTGTGCTAACCTCCTATGTAGAATGGCAACTGATTTTAAAGCAAGTAATGCACCTAAGCTTGCGCCCGTAACCTTGTGATATCCCATCCCATCAGATCTGGGAAGCTAAGCAGGGTCGGGCCTGGTTAATACTTGGATGGGAGACCACCTAGGAACACCAGGTGCTGTAGGCTTGAGAGAAGGACCAGCAACCCAGTCTCAAAAATCAATCCACCATTGAAAACCCTATGAACACCTGAGAAGCAGTAACAATAGTGTTTCCCCTGTTGTACACAGGGTTGCTGTGAGTCAGATACTGACTCGACAGCACCTAACAATAGCAACAATGCACCTAAAGTAGTCTTCGAGTAAACCTTCTGAGAGATCCCTCTTGAAGAGGAATGATCATTTCATTTTCTGTCTGATTTTATCTCTTTTTAATATAAACATGGTAACCTTTATATTTGTGTTTAATACATATGTTTTACAATATAGTTATGGCGCCAGATAGATGTCCCAAGATAGAAACTGGCAATATGACATCAGTAAGAATGAAAATATACTTGTGTATTCATCTAAGTTCAAAAGTAAAGCTTGCAGGAGAAACAGCTAAATAGGCCCAAGTAGTTCAGAACTTAAAACTGTGTTCAACATATAGGTGAGAAGGAATAAGATGTAGTAAAGCCTAAATCAGATATCCCAAATCTTACCAGCTTAATCAAATCTCCTGATTTCTCTGCCTCTCCATGTATGGACATTGAAATGTAACTATGCGGAGTCTCTCTTATCTTGAACCTAAGAAATAATTGCCAATCTGAACGTAGAATACTCATTCCGAGAGGTTGCAAATGATGAACAGGCGGTGAGATAGAGAGAAATTGGGTGACAGGTACCAAAACACAGATTGGAAGGATAAATTCTGCTGTTACACTGCACATGGTGGGGACGATAATTCACCATGGCCTATTGTGTATTTTATGAAGAGAGATCTCAAGACTCTAAACATAAAGAAATGAGGAGATGGAAATGCTAACGACCTTGATCATGACATGCTGAGTCCATGTGTTGAAATACACTGAATCCCATAAATACATGTAATTATAACTTGTTAGTCAAACATAAGTAATTGTCCAAGTGCCCATCATAACTTGGCCCATATTAAATTCATAACAAATTCAGTTGATTCTGATTATCTCATTATCCATCATGGAGCCAAGTATTTTTTTTAAATATGTAAAGTTTATATCACGAATTCTATTACAGCATTATATTTTAAAGTCAATCCACCTTAAAGTTATTTCTGGTTTAACTGTACTTAGGTAGAGCACCTCCTTGATGTATGTTGTTGTTGTTGTTAGGTGCCGTCAAGTCGGTATCCGACTCATAGCGACCCTCATAGGGTTTTCAATAGCTGGCTGTTTCGGAATTGCCTTGGGAGTGGATTGCCAGGCTCTTCTCCCATTTTTGCGGTGCTGGGAACTGAACTCGGGTCCTCAGAGACTGCAGCGCAGCGCTCTACCAACTGAGCTAAATCCTAGCCCCCATGATGTACAGATGTATTAAATATTACCTCAGAAGGCCATCTTGCATCAGTAAATAACACAACTGAAAAAGGGTTACAAACACACACCTCGGTTCCCATTTAGGTGCAAACCACCCTTGGAATAAACTGGCAGGTCTGCGATGACATGAATCCCATCTGCCTTCCTCTAAACACCAATGGAAAAATCAGAGGACAGCTTCGCTTAAAAGCACACAATCAGAGTTTAAGAAATCACCAATATCTAGCTTCCCTCCTCCTTTATGTATTAGAAGCCAGAAGTAAATTAGCGCTGAACACAGTTCTGTTCTTCTTTGGTTTCTTCTCTAACTGAGAGCAGAATGATGTCGTTCCGTGGATATTTCGCTGGCGGTCTTTTATATAGTCACCCCTCCTCTCTCTCGCTAGATGTATTCCTTTCGGGTTACTAATGCTTGATGAGCCCATTTCTAATCTTCAGTTACTCCACCCTCCTTAGTTTTTATTCAGATTAGGTGGCAGAGTTAGAGGGATGAATGACGATTTTCTGCTGCAATTAAGGTAAAAGTCTCAACGCAGCTGGAGCACATAGGTGTAAAACAGCTCGGCCATACTGGACGGCTTCTCTGGGCTCTGTTTTCCTTCCATTAGACGTTAGCATTTAGGCTGTTTGCTGTATAGTGTCAAGACTTCCAGAGAATATCATGACCATTATACTACTTGGTGACAGATCGAGAAAGCAGTAGGCAGTGATGGCCTATTATGCCTGCAAACTGTCACCTGAACATCTTCCCTTCCTTGACTGTGCTCCAGGTAGATTAATTTGTGTCTCTCTTTCTGACTATCTGGAACCAGACACCAGACATCACCCTTCTAATCACCAGATCGATTGTCCTCAGCCCAGTTCTGTATTCCGCTCTGAGCTCATGCCACTGGAGTTAACAATCGTCAAAAATGAATATTCACTAAACCCCAAGAGGGTATGTTGTTGTTGTTAGGTGCCGTCGAGTCGGTATCCAACTCATAGCGACCCTCATAGGGTTTTCAATGGCTGACTGTTTCAGGATTGCCTTGGGAGTGGATTGCCAGGTCCTTCTCCCATTTTTGTGGTGCTGGGAATTGAACTCGGGGCCTCAGAGACTGCAGTGCAGCGCTCTACCCACTGAGCTAAATCCCAGCCCCCAAGAGGGTATAGAGGACTTAGAAGAAATTCATAGGAAGTGAACAGAGGAGGATTCAGTCCACTGTCTGTCTGTACATTGAAGATGGTTGCATTTTTCTTTTCTAACCTGATAACTGCAGGTTGAAGTCTGTACAAAGTATGCCTGTGTGAAAAGCAATGGGACCCGAGCCACCACTGTGGAAGATACCCCAACGGACATTCCAGCACCCATAGTTCGCAACATCACGTCAAGGTACCAGACTTCTTATCAGTTAAAATGAAGAACTTTGATCATAAAAAATGGGGAAAAGTTCAGAGGTAGCTTGTCAGTCGTAGGGCTCTCACTGAAAAGTTGCTACAAGTATAGGTCAATCTAATATTTTTTTAATATTATTTCCCAGGTGTTAATCTTCAGTGGGGGCTGGGATTTGGCTCAGTTGGTAGAGCGCTGTGCCGCAGTCTCTGAGGTCCCAAGTTCAATTCCCAGCACCACAAAAATGGGAGAAAGACCTGGCAATCCACTCCCAAGGCAATCCCAAAACAGTTAGCCATTGAAAACCCTATGAGGGTTGCTATGAGTTGGATGCCTGCAGCTGTAGCCCTGTGGCATCCGATCCCGTCAGATCTTGGAAGCTAAGCAGGGTCGGGCCTGGTTAGTACCTGGATGGGAGACCGCCTGGGAACACCAGAAGCTGTAGGCTTGGGAGAAGGACCTGGCAACCCCCTCCCAATAATCAATCTGCCATTGAAAACCCTATGAACAGCAGAGAAGCACTGACAATAGTGTTTCCCTGTTGTACAGAGGGTCGCTATGAGTCGGATACCGACTCGACGGCACCTAACAACAACAACAACAACATGAGTTGGATACCCACTCAACGGCACCTAACAACAACAATCTTCAGTGAAAATCTGGGGACTGACTTCTTTGATGATTATACTTCTCTTAGTAATCTGCAAACAGATATTAAAAACACAAGAGCTTCCTCATTTAAGTATGTTCTTTATTAAATCTCTTTGCAAAGCAAAAGTATAATTTTAGTTGGAATGACTACCTTCTAACTTAATCTCATTGAAAATTTTTGATTTATGTACATCAGATTTCCCCAAAGCTAGAAATATCTGTCAAATAAATAGAACAGACAGTCTTTGGATAACCATTGCCAATTTTATCAGAGTCTTGGTAGAATCTCTTTCTTTTTCTGTGGCTATTTGTTGCTGAGAAATGATGATAGCTGGAAAATAATTCATTTTACAATTCATGATTAGCAGCAATAAGATTTAATGTTATTTCCAAAGCCAAAAGTGATATTTTTATTTTATTTTATTTCATTTCATTTTATTGGTACTGGGAGGTTGACCTTGAGGCTTCTTACACACTTTACAAATGTTCTGCCACTAAACTGTTTGAACCTCTAGACCATTTCCTGTTGTTTGGTTTTTGTTGTTGTTTGAGATGAGCTCAGTAAGTTATTCAGGCTGCCTCTGGCCTCAAACTCAGGATCCTCCTGGGATTACAGGCATTTGCCAAAGGTGAAATAATAATTGTCCATTCCTCTGCATCAAGTAGAGGCTGGAGAAAAATACATGAGTGTTCCCACATCACACTTAGGCCCACGCCGAATGAATCACCCCTCACCTAGTGCATGTGTACACACACATACATGCACAGGTTGTTATTTTAGTTGTTGTTGTCAGGTGCTGACAAGTCAGGTCTGACTCATAGCAACCCCATATACAACAGAACGAAACACTCTCCAACACCGTGCCATGCCCAGCACTATGTCAGTGCTTCTCTACTATTCGTAGGGTTTTCAATGGCTGATTGTTTGGGGAGTGGGCTGCCAGGTCCTTCTACCATTTTTACTGAGGATCAAACCCAGGGCCTCAGAGAACACAGAACAGCACTCTACCAACTGAGCTAATCCCAGCCCACATATCCACATAGAGTGATTAAAATAATCTATTATATGATGGTTCAATTCTGAAAGGTTCATCTATAACATATTGAAATTTTTAGGTCTTTTTAAAACTGGATGTACTGACTTCAGCACTAGTGATTACAGTGATTCTTAGCTACTCAAGGCAAAAATTATGTCTTGTCTTCTTGAGTGTATTTTTTTTTACTAAATTAATGATAGGTGCTCATCTAATTTTTGATGTGCTAATTAATTAATTAATGATCCCCTCCTATCAAAGCGATTACCCACTCTGCAGGATGGAACTAGTCAAGTTCAGTGGGCACCAGAGACCTTTATTTATTCTTTCATTAAATGTATTTGTGGCTGTAATAAAATGAAGGCAAAAGTAATTCAAAAGACAATAGAGCAGGGTTCTAAATCTGCAAAGTTTCAGCCTACTGTGAGAGACACTCAGCTAAATAAATATTTATAGAACAATGTGGAAATGCTCCAGCAGTGGTTGATGGTATATGAGAAGAACACACGGTAAAAATTCCAAACTCTACCCAGGATTATCAGCGATGGCCTCCAGGAAGATGTGACATTTTGAGTTCCATCTTAAAGAACCCCAGGAAGAATTCTAATTAGGTGGGTGGATGTTGTCAAATTCTCATCTGATAGAATCCCCACGACTCAATCCCAGGTGGATGGCATAAAGGACTGTGATTTACATTACATATTTGTTGTTGTTGTTGTTAGGTGCCGTCGAGTCGGTATCTGACTCATAGCGACCCTCTGTACAACAGGGGAAACACTATTGTCAGTGCTTCTCTGCTGCTCATAGGGTTTTCAATGGCAGATTGATTTTTGGGAGTGGGTTGCCAGGTCCTTCTCCCAAGCCTACAGCTTCTGGTGTTCCCAGGTGGTCTCCTATCCAGATACTAACCAGGCCCGACCTGCTTAGCTTCCAAAATCTGACGGGATCGGGTGCCACAGGGCTACCACTGTAGGCATAGATTACATATTTAGTGAAGCTAAAAATAATTGCCAAGCTTTATGAGAAATGGAACAAATCTGTGTGTCTAGGATTTTTTCCTTTAAGATATTTACAGATGAGCTGAGTGTGCGTACACCTGTGATTCTGGCAACTGAGGAAGCAGAGGCAGAAGTATTGCAGGTTCGAGGCCAGAGGCAGCCTGCATAACGTAGTGAAATCCTGTCTTCTTATGAGCACTTGCAAAGCAATGTGAGGCTCTGGGTTCAGCCCACTAGTACCAGAAAAAAAAAGATGTTTACAAATGATAAATGATAACACAGGAAAATTGTTGTGGTTAAGGATTATTTATATGCACAGCTACAGTGGCAATATCATTCGAAATAACATGATATAACATGAGTGAGTGAAGTGAGAAAGGAGAGAAAGAAGACAGATTTGAACCCAGTTTTGGAAGTGATATTTATCAAGAATGCCTGCAGCCGTAGCACTGTGACGTCTGATCCCATCTGATCTCAGAAGCTAAGCAGGGTCAGACCTGGTTAGCCCTTGGATGAGAGACCACCTTGGGAACACCAGGTGCCTTAGGTTTGGGAGAAGGACCCAGCAACCCACTTCCAAAAAACAACCTGCCATTGAAAACCCTATGAATAGCAGAGAAGCACTGACAATAGTGTTCTGCCTGTTGTATATAGGGTTGCTACGAGTCGGATACTGACTCCACAGCACCTAACAACAACAACAACAACATTTATGAAGAACAGGCAAGTGATTTAATACAGTGGAGAAATTTACAACCAAAGCATATAAGTTGGCGGATCGGAATAATACCACGCGCGCGCACACACACACACACACACACACACACACACACACACACACACACACAGCCCACGTTCCTGCAGAGGATCTTGGCAGTGACTGAGCACCTTGAATCTTTAAGGATCATGAGTAGGTTGGGAGGCAGGGTAAGGTTCAAAGCTGTAATCATGAGATTAACTGAAAATCTAAAAAAAAAAAAAATTACAAATGGCATCTGAAGTCCCTTACCTCTGCATATGTAGCCATGTGACCTTTCTTTTGCCACATAGCAAACTCCCACTACCAAGAGATTAGACATTTATTTTATAGAAAAACTGAATGGTGGTATGTAAGAAATAGAGGCACTAGGAACAGAGGTGCAGAGGTGAAGGGTGGATAGGGTGAAAAGAACCATAAAGGCCACAGCCTGAATGGGGGAACCCTTAGCTACTCCCCCAGCTCTTCTCTCAAAAGCAAGCAGTCATAAATTCCTCCTTGCAGGAAATTGAGCATTCTTCTCTGGAAAACAATGAATGACCTCAAGTAAAATACCTCCAGCTGCTATCCTGTGCTTTAGGATCAGATAATAATAATAATCATTATTATTATATAATATAAATTATATAATATAAATTATTACTTATAAATATTTTTATATATTATATATTATGTATATTATTATATATTATATATATTATATTATATATTATATATGATATTATTATATATGATATTGTATATTATATTATATATTATACATATATATGTATAATTATACATATATACATATATACATATATTATATATAATATATATTACATATTATATATTATGATATATAATATATCATTATATTATATATCAATATATATCATATCAATATATATCATAATATATATTATGATATATAATATAATATGTAATATATATTATATGTATATTATATATAATATATATGATTATAATTATTATAATAATTATTTTATTATTTTATTATTATTATTATCTGACTATCTATCTACCTATATCTATTATTATTGTTATTATTATTGTTAGCTACCTGGCATCCGTTAGGGAAGTACATCAGCCAGCTGAGCTCCCTCACCTATAAAAGCTTTCACTCAGCTTTATTTATTTACTTTGTGCAATACTCCTAAGGATGAAAAAGACACTGAAATAAAAGAGACTAAAATAAACAAAAATAAAGGAACTGATTTAATAGATTCAGAAAGAAGGCCGATGAGGAACAATATTAGAGCCTCAAAGGAAATGAGATCCTCTGTATGAAGCAAAACAGGACACTAGGAAAAAGGAATAATCAGAGCGGGAGAGCCTCGTGGATTTGAGAAGTGTGAGAGCTGAACTGACATTTTTGGAAAAAAACTGAGGACACCTCTTGAAATGCAGTAAAGAAAAAGATGCAAAAAATAAAAAAGTAAGAGAAGCAGAAGGCATCTGGGTTGTATAATATTTGAACCACGTGAGTTCTATAAAGAGAAAAGAACAGAAGAGAGAAAAAGAAAGAAAGTGTTAAGAAAATATCCCTGACACTGTGCCATGCCTGGCCCTATGTCAGTGCTTCGCTGCCATCCATAGGGTTTTCAATGGCTGATGGTTTGGGGAGTGGGTTGCCAGGTCCTTCTCCCAACCCTACAACCCCTGGCATTCCCAGGTGGTCTCCCATCCAAGGACTAACAAGGCCTGGCCCTGCTTAGCTCTTGAGATTTGACAGGATCAGATGCCAATATGAAAAGTCCACTACACTCTTCATGCTGCCCCTTTTTTGCCAACCCCTCTTCCATCCTTCCCCTAACTGGGCCAACCCTATTCTTCTCTAATCTCTAAAAAACATTGCCTTTTCCATGTTGTTGTATAAACAGAATTACGCAATATGTAGCCACTTAAGTTTGGCTTGGACTGCTTTGCCCAATGTATTTAAGATTTATCCATCTTGTGATGCATGTCACTAGGGTTACTTTTCACTGCTGAATAGTATTCTAGTATATAAAAGTACCTTAGTTTGTAAATAGTTTGTGTAGCTTTTAGTTCTTTGTGACTGTGAAGAAAGTTGTTATAAAAATTCATATATAGATTTTTGTGTGAACATAGATTTTTCATTCATTTTATTTGGGTAAATGAACTGGATTGCTGAGTCATAAGAAACTGTCAAATTGATTTACAAAGTAACCCTACATGTAGCATTCTCCCTAGCACTGTATGAATGTTTTCGTTGCTCCATATTTTCCCTAGAACTTGATGTTATATGGGGTCTTTTTATTCATTTTATAGCTATTTTAATTGGTATTTGTTGTTGTTGTTGTTAGGTGCCATCGAGTCGGTATCCAACTCATAGCGACCCTCTGTACAACAGGGGAAACACTATTGTCAGTACTTCTCTGCTGTTCATAGGGTTTTCAATGGCAGATTGATTTTTGGGAGGGGGTTGCCAGGTCCTTCTCCCAAGCCTACAGCTTCTGGTGTTCCCAGGCGGTCTCCCATCCAGGTACTAACCAGGCCCGACCCTGCTTAGCTTCCGTGATCTGACGGGATCGGATGCCACAGGGCTACCGGGTATTTAGTGGTACATTATTATAGTTTTAATTTACATTTCCCTAATAACTAGTGACATTGATTCTGTGTACATGTACATTTGGTATCTCTTCATCTAGTCTGGTAAAATGTCTTCAAATCTTTTGCCAGTTCTTGAGTTTTTGTTGAGTTTTAAAAGTTTGAAAGATATACATTGTGTATGATTTGTGTCAGATAGATGCTTGGCAAATATATTTCTCTGGTCTGTGACTTGTTTTTTCAGTTCAGTTAATTGGGTCTTTTGCAGAGGAAAAATGTTAAATTTCAATAGAGTCTAATTTGGTTATTTTTTCCTTTTATGGCTTGTGTGTTTGGTGTGGTATGCAAGATCTTCTTTCCTGACTAACGATCACAGAGATTTTTCTCTTATCTTCTAGAACTTTTACACACCTACAGTTTGAATTTACATCTTTAAGTCATGTTGTGTTAATTTTTGTATAAACTGAATGGGAGAAAGTTAATTCTTTTGCATGTATGTATCTAGTTGCTTCAACACAATTTGTCGTTCTTGGAAAGACTACCTTTTCTCTAATGCATCTTTTTTGAACTTTCTCAAAAATCAACTTAAACACATTTCTGTGGGTTACTTTTGGACTCTTCTGTTCTGTTGCTTAATATGTGTATCTATCTACCAACATCATGCAATCTTAATATAGTATGAGTCTTCTAACTTTGCCCTTTTTAAAAAGTTTTTTGGCTTTGCTCATTATTTTGCCTTTCTGTAGATTTTGGAAACAGCTTATTAATATCTTGAAAGACTCCCTCTGTGATTTTAATTAAGACTTCATTGATTCTGTGACTCAATCAGAGAAGAATGGACATCTGAACTATATTAATAGGCCCGGTCATGGGCATAGTATATTGCTCATTTGGTGGGACGGGACTTCTTTCATTTATCTCATCAATATTTGATACAATTCAACATAGAGTACTGCATGTGTTTTATTAGATTTATACCAAATTGTTCCTTTTGGGAGTAGTATTATTAATGTTCTTTTTAACCAGATTAAAATGCAATTGGTTTTTGCTGGTGAGTAGAAACACAATGGATTTTGACCTTGTAACCTTGTATTCAGCAACTTTGCTAAACTCGTGGTGAGTCTTAGGTGCTTTATTGTGACTCTACAGAGATCTCCTGGGCTGGGGTTTAGCTCAGTTGGTAGAGTGCCGCTCTGCAGTCTCTGAGGTCCAGAGTTCAATTCCTAGCACGGCAACTCCCATGGCAATCCACTCCCGAGGCAATCCTGAAACAGCCTTTGAAAACACTAGGAGGGTCG
The DNA here is from genome assembly GCA_007922755.1 of Pedetes capensis. Classification (NCBI taxonomy): domain Eukaryota; kingdom Metazoa; phylum Chordata; class Mammalia; order Rodentia; family Pedetidae; genus Pedetes; species Pedetes capensis. Next base: position 5,178 of record VMDO01025601.1, on the reverse strand, counting down.
CTACTTGGTGGCACCTAACAACAACAGCAGCAACATAGATCTCCTACAAAACCAAACTGTTTATTTCCCTTTCCAATCTGCATGCCTTGTATTTTTCCTTTTCCTGCCTTCCTTCAGTGGCTAGTTCAACAAGATGCTAAGAGCACATCTCACCTTGTTCCCAGACATGGAAAGAAAGCTTTCAACCTTTTACTACTAGAAATTATATTACCTATGGATTTGGGGTTGGGGGGGGCTAGGGTTTAGCTCCGTTGGTAGAGTGCCGTGCTATGCTCTCTGAGGCCCTGAATTCAATTTCCAGCACTACAAAAAAAAAAAAAAAAAAAAAAGAGAAGAACGTGGCAACCCACTCCCCAAACCATTAAAACCATTAAAAACCCTATGACGGTCACTATGAGTTGGACCCACCTTGATGGCACCTAACAAACAACCATCAATGGATTTCAGGGGGATGCCTTTTATCAAGGTGAAGAATTTACTATTTATTCCTAATTTGCTGAGAATTTTTTTATTATAAGTGGATATGGGATTTTGTCAGATGTTTTTTCTACATTTTAAATTTGCATGATGGTTAATTGTATTAATTGATTTTAAAACACTTAACTAGTCTGCATTCTCTGGATAGATTCCACTTTGTTGTGACAAATGTTTCTTTTTGCATATTATCGTGCTGTTGTTAGGTGCTGTGGAGTCATGTCTGACTCATATAGACCCTCGTAGGGTTTTCAATGGCTGATTGTTTCAGGATTGCCTCGGGAGTGGATTGCCATGTCCTTCTCCCATTTTTGCAGAGCTGGGAATCATCGAACCCGGGACCTCAGAGACTGCAGAGCGGTGCTGTACCAGCTGAGCTAAATCCCAGCCCTTTGCACATTAGTAGACGCAATTTGTTATTATCCTGTTGAGGATGTTCGCATTTGTGCTCATGAAATATACTGGACTATGTTCTTTTTTTTTTTTTTCCCCTTGTAATGTCTTTACATGACTTTGATACCCTGGTGATTCTATCCCAATAAAATGAACCGAGAAGTATTTCTTTCTCCTATTTTCTGGAAGAGATTGTGTAAAGTGTTACTTGCTTTTTAAATGTTGGTAGAATTCACCAGTGAAACATACTTGTGCTTGACATTTTCAACAAGAAAAGGCTTTTAGCTCAGAATTCAAATTAACTCATAATTTAGGGTGCTTCAAGCTATTTATTTCAAGTGAATTTTGTTGTTTTGTGTGTGCAAAGAGTTGATTAACAACTCAAAATTTGTCAAATTTATGAGCAGAAAGTTGTTTATATACCAATCTGATTTGCTTTCTTTCAATATGCAATTACCCTAGAGTGTTACCAATTTTGTAGATCTTTGCAAAAAATATTTTGGTTTTGTTGGCTGGATATTATTTTTTAATTTCCCTTAAATTTTTTAATCTATAGGTTGTATACAAAGAGATTATTTAATTTGCAAACATTTGGGGATTTTTCTCCAGGTACTTCTATAAGGATTTCTAGTTTAATTCTCTAACAATCTGAGAACATAGTATTATGATTTTCTATTGTTTTAAATTAGTTAAGGTTCATTTCATGATAAAGAATATGATCTATCTCGGTAATGTTTAATGTGTTCTTGAGGACAATGTATATTCAGCTTTTGTCTGAGTGTTTTATAAATGACAATTAGATGATGTTGAGTGATAACAGTGTTCAGAATTTCTATATACCTCCTAATATTCTGCTGTGTTTTTCTATCAATTATTGTGAGAGGAGATTTGAAATCTCCAAATATAATTATGGACTTGCCTATTTCTTCTTTGGATATATCAGCTTTTGCTTTGTGTATTTTGATGTGATGTTATTAGGCACATACACATTGAGGATGATTGCCTTTATAACTGACAGTTTTTCATTATGTGATATCCCTTTTCTTCCTCATAATTTCCTTTTAAAATATATTTTGTCTGATATTCATATAGCAACTCAAGATTTCTTTTGATTAGTGTCATTATGAGTGATTTGAGATTGTTTTCTGGGCTCTTCCAATGTTAGGTTGTGATAATCTAAATTCCATTAAAATCCCCAAAAATGATTGAAGTTTTTGTTTGCTTTTATCCACAGATCATCAAAACTGGTTAACTTCAGACTGCACGTTATTTTGCTTTGATGGTTGCATCAAACTCAGTTCACTTTTCAAAAACTTTGCTGTGCTACTTTGTCTGTCCCATATATGTGTCTCTCAGTGGCTAATTCAGAATCTGGCTGAGGAATTTTGTAAAAGTCCAGATTTCAAAGTCTTTGCTATATGGTCTGAGTATCATATGCATGTAGGGCAACCACAGATGTGCCACTCAGAGTTGATTTGGGAGCTGTGTTGTTTCATTTCTAGAAGTAGGAGATCTAGCTTTCTCTTCTCTGAGATCAACACTTTCTAGCTCTCTTGGACTTCTTTTCCTGGATCTTCAAAGAAAATGATATAGTTTCTCTTGGGATTTTTTCCTCACAGTTACCAGAACTGAAACTGCTTTTGTGGCAAGGAGATAAAAATAGGAAAAAAAATTCTTTCCCTTCGCTATATTCTTTGGACCTTAGAGGAACATTTTTCTGGATCCTCTGCATAGAAAAGTCAACTTTCCTTGGATGTCTAAACTCCTATTTGCCCAAGCAACCACAGTATTATTCCTTGCCTGGAATCTTCCTCAGAAAAGAAAAAACAAAACAAAGTGGGAACTTTCCCCATACTCTCTGGCTTGCAAAACTTCTCTCTGTAGGTACTCAGGCCTGAAAGATTGGGTTCCTTCTGGGGTTAAAGATGGTAGGGGAGAGACATGGGAAATTCCTCCTATACTAGTCTTTCTTGACAATTTGGCTCCCTCCCTGATCTGCCTGCTATGAACTTTTCAGAGTCTTCAGATAGTTATATTTTATGATGTGTACAGACTTTTCCATTGTGATCAGTGGGTGAGCTTGGCCATAATGGGTTTCCGCCATATTGGGCAGCACAGGATGTCCACCCGCACCATGTTTTTCTTTATTACAATGCCTTTAGCTAATTTCTTTTCCTTTTTCCTCCTCAGTCAGAGATCTGGCAAAAACTTCGCAGAAGTCATTCACAACTAAATATTAGCATAGACAATCATTCCTTTCTTAAAATGATCCATCATAACAGAATAACAGCATCCCATGGCAAGACTCTAGCAAACAGATACAGGCTGCCAAGCCACGAATCAAAATACACCAGCACCAAAGCAGTTAGCCTCCTGTGCTTGCATAATTTCATTATACTTTGACAGTGAATACTTACTAATTATGCTTCTGTTGTTTTTAAATCTTTTATGTTAGCGATGCGCAAAATCAAATAAGAACTCCTCCCAGAAAAATATCAGTAGACTTGCTATACTTCTGAAGCATTGAAAATAATTTGGGGGAGTCTTGAGTGGGTACGGGGGAAGGGAACATGAGCAATGTACAATGAAATGCATGTATGGAAAAATCATAATGAGACCCATGAAGTCGTATGTTAAAAATCACCGATAAGAGAATTTTTTAAAAAAAGAAAATAATTTGGTTTCTTATAAAATGTATGTTTCATAGGTTCTTTGTTTACTTTTGGTGAGATCTGGTGTCACTAAAAGTTGACTCTTATGTACTTTGTGGGGCTGGGATTTAGCTCAGTGGGTAGAGCGCTGCACTGCAGTCTCTGAGGTCCCGAGTTCAATTCCCAGCACCGCAAAAATGGGAGAAGGACCTGACAATCCACTCCCAAGGCAATCCCGAAACAGTCAGCCAGTGAAAACCCTATGAGGATCGCTGTGAGTCAGACACCGACTCGACAGGCACCTAACAACAACAACAACATTATGTACTTTAGTAACATACAGATAGCATCTGACCGTGTCTGATCATGTGCATTAAAATCATCGCTTCTTCTGTCTTTGGCCTTAACTTACGCCTTGCTTTCGACCCCCTCATTAGCCGTTCAAGCCCTTACGCCTGTCTTCCTGGTGTATCCAAATGTAGGAAGGCCAGAGGGGCCATCCTGGCTTTCTAAGCTGTTCTTCCAGCAGCACCCTGTGTCTTTACACTCATTTTGCACCCTTATCATGTTATCATCAGCTGCTTCCATGTGTCAAAAGAACGCTAACTACGGATCGATAGCCCAGACATGTCTGTCTCTGGCCTACACGTGCCCCGGGTAGTTCATTTATTCGCCTTGGTGGATTTGCTAGAGTGGAATTTAATCAATAGCTAATTCATTAATTCTGGTCCTCGAGAATATAGAGACTGTTAGATGAAGACAGCTGCCTGGCTCTGGCTTTGATTGAAATATGACGAACACTGCCTGGTAGCTTCGCTAGGTATGGGCTTGCCTGCGAAATTTACTTATTTACTCCCCGCAAAAGGAAACGCTAGGCAAAGAACGTAAACACGGAGGAGATTTTATTACATCACTGCTCGTATTCCAAAGTGCACCATTTCCAGGCATGAAACTCCAGGGAAAGCAGAGAGTGAGCTCAGGCTGGGGCTTTTATGGCCTTTAATTGGAAGCATAGCATTCTTTTCAGTTCCAAATTGGTTTGAGGCTATATTATTGATGTGGAGTCGAAGGTATGATGTCTTCATAGCGCTCACAAATAATTGTTTTAAAATCTGCCTGGAGATACCGAGCGACATAAATGATATTTTAAAGCGCTAACTTTTCAGAAGTCTTTATGATGGCAGCAGAGATGGCTGGGCGTCTCTGAATGAAGGGCAAAGTGATTTCACCGTTCATAAGTCCTCCTAGGTTTTCAAGCTGCTTCACTTGGAGCTGGGCGTAGCACAAGAGGTCAGAGCTGATGGCAAGGAGGTCTTCCCTTTTTGGCCTCACCAAATTTCAGGTGAAACTGTAAACCTCCTACTTTTTTAATACTGTGACATTCAATATAAAGGAATCTGTTTTGTCTTTGGTTTTTCTCTCCCTGAGTTTTTTTAATGACTGATAGCTTGAAGTGAAGTAATATGTTGTCCAGTGCCATCGAGTCAAATCAGATAGATGGATAGACAGACAGACAGACAGACAGATAGACAGACAGACAGACAGACAGACAGATAGATATGCATCATCTTTTTGTTTTCTTTTTTTCTTTTTTCTTTTCTTTTTTTTTTTTTTTTTTTTTTTTTTTTTTTTTTTTTTTTTTTTTTTTTTTTTTTTTTTT